>JADRCD010212819.1:0-19054 GCA_019843815.1 Montemys delectorum
GCAAGAGCAGGGGGCAGTTCTAGGTGACTCACTTCTAGATATGCAGTTATCATATAGGGGGAAAGTGACCCAAATGTATGAGCAGCATTAAGCGTTTTGACAGTGAAATAGTGCTTTTCTGTTGCTGGTGTTTGTGTGAAATGATCTGGCAAAATAGATGCTACAGAAATAATGCATTTCTATGTCTCCCTTCTACAGTGATAAATGTTCTCAGCTCACCAAGGGATTTCTTGCCAAACACTGATTCTGCTAACAGAAGGAGCAGGAAGACTCATATGTTCTCTTGTGACAGAGGAAGGCAAAGTTTATTGGGCTTGCCTTCCTTCTGTGATACAAATGCTAAGAGGCGATCTTTGAAGGTCTGTGCTTGGCTAAGGGCATACTTGGAACGTTGTGGTGGAGCATCTTAGCTCCTGGAAAGAGGCAGAGAAAGCAGAGCTTGGAGTGTGAGCATCATCAAAGACCCTGGGTGGAATTGACTGCTTCAATAGGAGCTTCCTTTCAGAGAGGCACCTGTACCATAGCCCTTGAGTCCTCTGGAACAGAGGGACCAAGAGGGAAAAACAAGGGACCCCTGGGATTTATGGTGGTACTTTGTAGGTTTTTATCATGCTGGTCCCTTTACAAATGCTTTCCTGGTGAGTCTAGAGAGCAGTGCTGGGGCGGCAGGGGTGGGGGGAGCATCTTTTTCCCAGGTGTTCTGAATGAAGACACTGAGGCTCAGAAGGTGTCTGCTGACTATTAGCTTCCTCCATGTCTGTCGGCAGCACCTCTTGGCTCTTTGCTCTTTCTAGGACTGCATTCTTCCCTCTGTTTTATGCACTGAGGTTTTGCTTCCCCCCACACTTCTGATCACTAGTGTGTCCTCTCCCTAAGTCCTTTGGTGGCTCCAGATGTCCTACCTACAAGCTCCCTGCTCTCAACCCTGCACTCCCTGGCCTTGTCTTTCATGATGCCCCCCTCCTTAGCTGCAGGTGGTCCAGTGACATGAAGAAAGAAGACTTTGCTGAGTCATGGGCAGCCTCTTACTCTGGACTTTCCTAGGCTCTGCTCTCACAGACTCTTCCCTCACTATCATCTGGTTTTTTTTCAGCCTGATAACCATTCAAGATGGCAGTCACTACCTTGGCCACTCCCTCAGGGTGCATCTCTGTCCATTGATCACACAGTTCCTGCTAACTCAAAACCACAGGCTTTCTTAGAGTTTGTCTTATTCACTGTCATAGGCTTGGTGTCCAGGATCCTGCCTGGCTTACTAGAGACACAAAGTGTAGTCTGTGGAACAAATGGAGTGTTAGGAAACAGAGGAGCACAATGGGTTGGCTTCAGTTTTGATTATGGGAGACCACTCACATCTTTCTTTTGTGTCATTCTTTCATGTCTTCCTGCTGTGTGATCCTGGGGTCCTCTTCATATTCCCCCAATTCCTTTCTGCGAAGGGAAGATAACTGATGGACAGAAGTCCCTAGTAATGCAGTCAGTCCTTAGCCATGCCTGCACAGCTGTGCAGGATGTTTCTGGGGAGGGGGTATGGCTTTGCTAAAAGCCTTCTTTGGTGCCTTGCAGAACAAGAGGAGGCTGCAAACACAGGTGACAATGAAAAAAAAATCTCTCACGGAGGCCCCAGGGCACTTTCCAAGTGGGTTCCTCCTTTCCCTTAGGTGTTTAGACTGGTGAGATCTGGATGTACTCCTTCACCCTGGCACTATGGTCCCCTTTGTAGGCCCTGAGGAGAGTGGAGGCCACTGCCAGCACCTCCTTTATGCCTGACACATGGTGTTTGCTTTCTCTGAGCTGCTTTTGGGCAGCTCTTGTCAAGTGACTGTCCCCAGTTCTTGATATTTGATTCTTTTTTCAGAGTCTAAGCTGCTGCTGGCAACAAAATCAATGAGACAGGTGATTATGGGAATGAAATGGGCCTTTCAAAACCAGTCTGCAAATATTTGGGCTGTCAATCTGTTGTCTCTCTACCGAGAAAAAGTTCAAAAGTCTGAGCAATTAGATGTCTGGCCTTTTTAGGTTTAAAATCTCTCTTCAAACCTTTGACTTTCACCAGCTTAAGTAATCCCCTCATTGCCTCAGTTCCCTACTGCAGCACACAGGTAACATCAACTCCCAGTAGACTGTTAATAAAGCACAGATAGGCACAGGAAATATGTTCAGTGCAGGGCCGAAAAGATTCTACTTTACTGTTTATCTGCAGGAATTTTGACGGGACTCGGATTCCTCCTTTATAAAATAAGCTCAAGACTTTTTTAGGCTGTTTCCACCATGAAAAGTTTTTTATTTTTTTCTTCCCTTCAACTATGGCAGATAGTTTTGCTAGGTATCATAGTCCAGGTTGACAGTTGTGGTGTTTTAGTACTTGTAGTGTATTTCCCTAGGCTTTTCTAGCTCTCAAAGTTTCCACTGAGAAATCAGGTATAATTCTGATGGATTTTCATTTTGTGTGTGTGTGTGTGTGTGTGTGTGTGTGTGTGTGTGTGTGTGTTTTTATTAGATATTTTCTTTATTTACATGTAAATTTCTCCTTTCTCAGTTTCCCCTCCAAAAAACAAACAAAC
Organism: Montemys delectorum; assembly: GCA_019843815.1. Taxonomy (NCBI): domain Eukaryota; kingdom Metazoa; phylum Chordata; class Mammalia; order Rodentia; family Muridae; genus Montemys; species Montemys delectorum. The sequence continues at coordinate 2,565 of JADRCD010212819.1, forward strand.
AAACAAACAAAAACAACAAGAACAAATCCCTGTTGCCTTCCCCCTCCCCATGCCTGCCATCCCACCCTCTCCCACTTATTGGCCCTGGCATTCCCCTACACTGGGGCACAAAACCTTTACAAGGCCGAGGTCCTTTCCTCCTATTGATTGAATTTGCAATCCTCTACTATACACATGCTGCCAGAACATTCAGTCCCACCATATATGCAATTCTTGCAGCTATCAATACTTTTTCTTTTTTGTATATTTAGTGTTTTGACTATGATATCAACTTAAGAGTAGGGGGCATGAGAAGGATTCTAGAGAGGTTAGCTGTGAGGATCTGTACTAGGGGGAGGGGAAGTGGGGAGTGATGCATTCTGTTTCAATTAAAAACATTTAAAATAAGCAAATAAAAAAACCAGAAGGGGCCCCTATTTTGTTCTAAACAGAACTACTAATTTCATATTCTTAATTTATAAAATGATATTCTCACTATAAAAGTTAGAATATAGATGTAAAAAAGAAGAAATAAATAGTGTGTGGTTGCATAACCTGCTGTGAACACAGAAGATATCCTTTTATCTGTATGTATGCAGATTATTGATTTAAAAGAGAAATAGGCTAATGGTTGCTTGTATTATTTTGCAACACACTATATGCCCTTTCTTTTCATTCTTTGATTCAGTTTGGTGTGGACATGTAGGATTCATACAGTTGTCGCTGATCAAACTTCTTGTAGGATCCTTTCTAAGGCCTTTGATGCATGTTACTGCTCTAAGCCACTAAGGGCTTGCCCCTGACTCTAGATACTCATGGATTTCTCTCCCTATTCTTCAAAATCTTCTGATTCTAGCTACACCAAACATTTCCTGGTAAGACTAAAGCATTTATCTGTCCTGATTCCAGTATGTACTAATATCCTGAGAAGGCAGGGTGACTTCCTCAGGGTGGCAAGAGAGTAGAACCCACTTGGTCCATTATCACGAAGCATCTGTTGTTATCTGAGCTATAGGGAGATGGGCAGTGGGAAGGAGGGAGACAGAGAACTGCTGAATTACTCCCAGATCTGAGATCTTGGGTTGACACCTATTGTGTTGAGATTAGTGACTGTAATACAGGTACAAGCTGTCCCAGGTGGTCAGTCAGTACAGTCAGTCTCCTCACAGAGAAGGTTCAGGGGAGAGATATAGGGAGATCTTACTGGAAAGTCAAGAGCTAAGTAAGTCAATTCCCTTCATGATTAGAGGGAAAATGCTGGCAAACAATGTTAAGGCGAGAATACTGGGCCCCATAAGAAAGTTAAAAGGGTCAAGTGAGGATTCATTGTGAAGTACACTTTTTCTAGATCTCTTGACATCATAGATCATTGAAGGCAAAGATTCATTTCACTCCCTCTGTAAATGGGAAGCTGCTGTTAGTTTTGTTAAGATTTTTTTCCCCCAGTACTGAATTAGCTTTGGGCATAAAACCTGGTCCCTGCTGTGAACTTTGGAGCACATCTGGTGAATAGAGGAAAAGCCCAGATCCACAGATCCTGGCTGGCCTTTGAACTTAGGAAAAGTTTCCAGTGATTTGTCATTGAAGTTTTATTAAGATAGCACAGGCTATTCTTAGCTAGGGTTGGGCTGTCCAGGGTCCCTCATCCCAGGCCACTTCCTATGTGTGGGAGATGTCACTATTAGAGAGCAAAGGACAGTACACCTGCCTCTTTGCCTGTCTCTCATGTTCATCAGATTGCAGTGTATCCTCATCAAAGCATCATCATCATCATCATCATCATCATCATCATCACTGCCACCACCACCATCACCATTACCATTATCATCTCTTATCTGTTCTGCATCAAGCTTTATTTAGAAAAATCCTATCACTATGAGCTGTGGGTGGTTCAGTAACCATAAGAGTCACAGTTCTGGAAAAGGTAAGTCCAGCCTCTTCTGGCTGGGTTTCAAGCAGGGGCCAAAACAGCTCTGCTATGAAGGAGGAAGAGGGGAGTCGGAAAAGGAGCAGTAATGATTTCCTAGAGAGATTCATGAGGGCGGGCCCCAAGAGTAACTCATCTGATCTTTACGTATGATCTCGGGGAACAGGGAGAAGGATGATCCTGTAACTCTTGGGCCATCGCAGGCCCTTGCGCCCATAGCAGCTCAGAATGTCCATTAAATAGTGCAGCAGATCTTCACCTTGCTCTACTCTCAGGTGACTCAGACATAGCATTTATATCTCAGGAACAACTTCATTCTAAGAACTCATTGGCCCTGGTGCTCAGGACAGAGGTCCCACTTCCCAGTAACTGTCTGCTGTTATATAACGCCTGTCTTTGCTGGTGTCTGGTAGTGGGTGTTGTTGCTATTGGACTGAGTGGGGCTTGCTGCTTCGAGAACCCAAGGTCAGATGCCCCGGCTCACTACTGGCTGCTAGGGGTCTCCTGGAAGTCTTAGGAAACTGGCAAAACCCCTTCTCTATTTCACTCTTTTCTTAAGATCTCTGCCTCTGTCCTCCAGCGTTAATCTCCTGTCAGACAAAAGTGCTTTGCTTTTTCGTATCCTTGTGCTGGGGTCCAACTGCACATGCAAAGGCACAGCTCATCCACAGATGCAGCACACCCATCCTCCCAAATTCTCCTTTCAGAGCCCAGTTTTACTGCCTCAAAGGATTTGGAAATCGGAACTGGAAAGAGATGTGTGTTGAGTGACAGCACATACTATTTTTATAGCTGAGCCTTGAGTAGAAGGCTGGCCTCTGCTGGCCAGGAAAAATGGTATCTTCTTCTAGCTCCCATGTTTAAAGGTACAAGTCGGGGAATGAAGATAGGATAGATATTTAAGCCCTGGAAATTATCCTGCTACTAAGTATTCTTTGACTTATCACTTAAGAATAACTCTAGACACCACAGAATCAAGCCTCAGCACTAACCCCCAATTTTCCCAAGTTGCAGCTTGAGGTGAGATGTTAGCAACTCAGTTTGCAGTAAAGCAACACATAATGCTCCGAGGTTCAGTGCCTCGGCCTTTTTTTTTTAATAAGGGTATGAGCATCATGATGTTGTTTGCGCACTGACATAAAAGTATTGTGAACTCCTTTTGGAATTCCCAGTAAGAAGCAGCATTCCCACTTAATGTGAACAAAGCCGAGACTATTCAAACCAACTTCTGTCTTCGGATCCCTTTGTGGTCTTACAAACCACTCAGAGCCCGCCAGAGCTTTCACTCACATGGGCTATATCTATTAATATTTACAACGTTAGGTCTTAAGACTAAGAAATTTAAAGAGAAACTAATTTAAAACATGAAAAGTGTATTATGTAAACTATATATTTTATGAACAATAACTGGTATTAATTGTCCCTTCATTTGGCAAATTTCTTTAATGTTTGACGTAACAGAGACATATGGATTCTCACATGTCTGTCTGCAGCAGTCTGTTGTTATCTGTTGCTGTCCACAAAGCAAGCCAATATTAGTTAGGTATGCTATTGGAAAAAGAACTGTATGGATCTCTGAGAGGGGCTGAGTAGCCTTCAGGAGTTTCTGGACCACTTTTCGAATTGCTGCTTTAAACAAATTAGTTATCAGAGTATGTAATTATCCTCTAAATTAGTGAGTGGCGAGCACATACAATTAGAGGTTTCATTGTGATATGTTCTTGTGGTTGTGTGTGTGTGTGTGTGTGTGTGTGTGTATGTGTGTGTGTATTTGTGCAGGCTTCTCATGGCTGTACATTTGAAACAGCTGAGAAGAAGGAGCTTCAACTGAGGGACTGCCCCATCAGCTCCTTGGACATGGCTGTGAGCATTTTCTTGGTTGCTAGTTGCTAGAGTAGGTCCTGGCCCGCTGTTTGTAGTGTGGTGGTTCTGGGCTATATATGGAAGCTAGCTGAACAGAAGCAGGGAGCAAGCTAGTAAGCAGCACTCCTCCATGGTCTGGACGTCTGCTCCAGCTGCTACCAGGTTCCTGCTGCTACCAGGTTCCCGCTGCTACCAGGTTCCTGCTTGAGTTCAGTCAGGTCTTGATTCCCTCAGTGGTGGATTGTTATGTGGAAGTGAATCCTTTCTTCACCCCTTTGGTCTGAGTGATTTGTCACAGCAACAAGAATCTCACTAGGTCAGCAAGCAAGCGTGCACCTATGTGCACGGCCAGAAGACAATTGTAGGTACCATCTACCTTGTTTGTTTTTTTTTGTTTTTGTTTTGTTTTTCTTCCTTTTTTCTTTCTTGAGGCAAGATCTGAACTTGCAGAGTAGTGTAGGCCTGCTAACTAGCCAGTCTCAAGGATTCATCCATCTTCATCTCCCAAGTGGTGGGATTACATGTGCGTGCTACCATGCCTGGTGGTGGTGGTGGTAGTGGGATAGCTGCTGCTGCTGTTGCCATTGGTTGTCCTCCTCCTCCTCCTCCTCCTCCTCCTCCTTCTCCTCCTCCTCCTCCATTTCTGTTCTGGGGATTGAACTGAAATCCTTGTGCTTACACAGCAAGTACTTTTCTAATAGCTGTCTCCCAGCCTCACTGTGGTATTTGTGTGTGTGTGTGTGTGTGTGTGTGTGTGTGTGTGTGTGTGTATGTGTATGTGTTTGTAACTGGTCATATTCATCCCATCACTCTCTTCTCTTCCCCTCTCCTTTCTGCTAATCTTCCTAAATACCTATTTCAGCTTTTATGTCTTACTCTCCCTCATCCCCTCAAAATACAGACTCCACATCTGAGAGGAAACATACATGAGTGAACGGCCCCAGGACCAGTGTTAGTCTTTCTGAAGATGGCTTATGTTGCTTAGCGTGAGGATCTGATCTCTAGTGAACATGATGGGTTTTTAAAGAAAAATTTGTCTTAAGTTGAAAAGATGAGGAAGCCAAGCATCCAGTCAGCCCCTTAGGACATTTCTTGGATGAGCCAACATTTGATTAGCTGAAAACTGTTTCTTTCCTGGGTGCCATGTCAGCTTCTGGTCAGAGCCAAGCTCAGTTTTCAGATTTCTCTCTGGTTGTTTTAGTAATTGTGAGATGTAGCCTACCATCTCCAACTCCAGACATGGTGTTGATGAAGTTTTATTTTTATATCCATCAGAGGAAACCCTGATGGATTTCCACATGTGATCCCTTAGAAGCACATGCCTCTAACACCACCCTTTCTCCTTACAGAAATACAAAGAGTATGAGAAAGACGTTGCCATAGAAGAAATTGATGGTCTTCAGCTGGTGAAAAAGCTGGCTAAGAACATGGAGGAGATGTTTCACAAGAAGTCTGAGGCAGTGCGGGTGAGTCTTTCAGCGTCTTTCAGTACCTGCCACGTTGTGCAGAGACATACAGGCAGCTGTTGTTTGGGGACTGGCACTGACGAACCAGTTGTGAAGTTTGCCCACTACATAGATGCTCCTTCTTAGTTCTTGACTTCGGGGGCCTAGAAAAGCAGTTCTTCTTTGCCCTCTTCACTCATGGGGTGCCAAAGCCAGTTTTTCTCTCTGGATCTTATGCCTCCACTAAAAGGTTGCAAAGGATTCCACCCCCCACCCCCCAACTCTGTTATGCCCTCCTAACTTCTCTGGTCACTCGGGACATTGTGGTTCACTGGATAGCTGTAAAACATTTTTAAAAAATGATTACCATAGTGCGGACCTGAGCCTCAGTGGGGGCAGATGAGGCTGGAAGAAGTTGGATGTTCTCCTTGTTTTGTTGGAGCGTTACTGAGATTGCAATGTTTGTATTGATCCAAGAAATTCACTGTGATTTCACATCAGCTGGCTGAAGGCAACTGCGGGGCATATGGGTCTTTTGCTTTGCTTTCATTTTGATTGCTAAGTTGGCGTCCTGCTTTATGTTTAACTGTTGGTGCTCAGCTCACAGCTCCTTTTATTCAGTCTAACACTGTAGCCCAGGGCATGGTGCCCCCCTAGATATAGAGTATAGATACAGAGATAAGCCCCGACTTGTCTCACCCAGATGATTCTCCATCTTATCAAGTTGAGAATCAAGATTGACTATCACACATGAAGTATCATCTAGAATTGTGACCATATGATAAAAAAAAATGTGATTTTTGCCTTCTTGTGTGCTTTCTCTCACGTCTATTTTCTTTGGATTTCTATATGTGTACTTATACTTTTCTTCTTTTCAATTTTGAAAATTATGGTACCTGCTTACCTTTTGACCCACCTTTTTTTATCCTTTCTTTCACCTGCTCTTTGGTAATTTCTCATGTCACTGGGTTTTGAGATTTCCTTGGACAGCTGACTACATGTTTGTTAATTGATCCCACTGCTTCTGCAGCTACCTGTGTGTCCATTTACGTTTTTTACAGGTTTTGACATCAATATTACTGCAGTGAAGGTTCAGGAATATCAACGATAAATCAAGCAATCCTTGGTGGATGGCCCTTCAAAGATTTTGCCAATATTCGCCCATCTTGTCTTTGTCAGCCCCCATGGTAGAGTCTGTGTTGCCATCTGCAGTTTATAAAAGGGAGATGGGGAGAAAGAAGCCACGTAGCTGTGCAGTCATGTTGATATGGGGCTCCAGGTCACCGAAGTCCATGATCCTCACCACCTCTATATGCTTGGTTCCTAGACTACACACTGCCTTCCTTAATGGGAAGTTCCTGAGGGCATCTAAAATGCTCTGAACCTACCTTAAGTTATTTGTGCTTAAGAAAACATTTCTGTTTCAGTAAGAGTATGTTAGTTCACAGTCCTTCCAAGTGTCATCTGAATGCTTTTTTTTTCTGAAATACACACACACACACACACACACACACACACAAAACACACATACACACACACACACACACGCACACGCACACGCACATCCACATGCACATGCACACACATAATTGTTTTTATGTTATCATTTTATTTTGTGATTTGGGGGTTCTAAATTTTTAAAATTCTAGTTATATATTCTATGTATATATGTGTGTATATATGTTTTTAGAGGGGAACTTGCTTGCCACAGTGTGTATGTGGAGGTTAGAGGTCATGTTGTAGTAGTCAGTTCTCTCTTTCTGCCTTATGGGTCTTAGGGATCAGATTCAGATGGGCAGGCCTGGCAGCAAGTGCCTTTATCTGCTGAACTATCTTTTTTGTTGTTGTTTGGTTATTATTATTATTTTGAGACAAGGTCTCACTGTGCAGTCAAGGCTGGCTCAGAAGTCTCTCTGGCAGGCCTTGAACTCAAGTCCCTCTGCTCCAGACTCCTAGGCGCTAGGATTACATGAGTGTCACCATATCTGGCTCATTTTCATTCTGTTTTGAACACTAATAACAACATTATTAGTTTCAGTGAAGAAATCTATTGATTTCATTTGTATTTCTTTGCAAACCACAGAATTTTAGGGACAGTTGGTAGATAAGAAAGCCCTGGTGTCAGGAACATGGGGCACTTGTCAGAATGCATGTACAGGGCACTCCTTGGCAGAAGCACCAGCTCCTGGGCCTTGACCCTTTTGCAGTGTGCCCTACTCATGGGCTGGCATGTACTAACCAGGATTTCTGCCTTGATCCAAGGTTGGAGGCTGGTGAGGACCTTGAGCAGGTCCCCGTGGATCTCTTTTTCTGCTCATACCTCCCTGGAGCCGTGCAGAGTATGTGCTTAAAGGTTTACTGAGCACATGATGGCCAGGGACTAGAATGCTGTGCCATTTAGATTTTGTGTCAACCCTGGGACTTATCCTTGTCCTAGAAATGAGCATACAAGCTGAGCTGTGTGAAGTCATTTGCCCAGGTCACACTCCAGGGCTCAATGGGGTTTAGGTTTTGCATCCTCAAGGCAAGAGTACAGCTGTGCTGCTACATATCCCTGAAAAGTCGAATGCCTGCCAAATGGAAAGCACTCCATGCACGTCTAGATAAAGCTTTTTCCATCTTATGAACATGTGATAGAGATGGAGTCCTGGGGCTGCAGGAAGCACCTGGATGGGGACAGGAGGGAATAGGAGCTGGCTTCAGCCATTCAGTATGCCTAATTTTGAAACCATTTTGTTTTAAATTAGTGACATTCAAAAAAAACCCCTATTTGATATGGTTGGTACAATTTCTTTGAGAAGGAAAAAGAAAGTGTCCTGTTTGAATGGATGTTCCTAGGAAAAGGCCAGCCTTCACATTCTGAAAGGAGTATTTTCTGTATTTTAAAATACACACACAGACCCTTTGTAAGCAAACTGGATGCCGCCACATCATGGGAGTTGCATTCAGCTTTGTGTGGTTCTCTTCACCCACAGACCTTTGTTGTTGTTGTTGTTGTTGTTGTGGGACTGACCCAGGCTTCATCCTTCCTAGGCAGTGTTTATCTGCTGTGCCACAGCTCCCAGTGGTTTTTAATCTGGATTCAGTTGGGTATGGGCTAGTTCCATGTGCTCTTGCACCTCTGTTGGCAGTACCGAAAAGGCATGGGCCATCTGGAATGAACTGCTAGCTTATCTTGAAGCCAAAGAAGGGATGACTGGGACTCTTCATTTTGTAATGATACCTTGTTTCCTGGGCAGAAAGCTTCATTTTTGGGGTCTGTGAGCATTTGGAGCAGCCAAAGACCTTAGGCTTGCCCTGTAGCTACCCTTTGCAGTTTTGCACTCAGATAGCCCAATCCAAAAGGAGTAGGCTCTCTTGCTTGGAATCTTAGCAAGTAGACAATGGGCTAGGAACAGAACAGATTTTAGGATTGTCATTTCCTAAACTCCTCTGCCCCACCCCTAGTAATATGCATCAGATCACACTCCTGGGACCCTCTCTCTTTATCCTTGACAGTGTCCCCGAACTTATTGGTCTGATGTCACTCATCATTGTGACTTACGAACACAAACAAGGAAAATCTGGTTTGCAAACCACAGTGACTATTAAAAGTACCACTAACGGGTGGAGTACCTTGAAACTGTCTAGAACTGTAGACTGCCTTTGGCTTACACAGGTAGATTCCACTAGCACTGGGGAAACCTGATTCCAGTAACCCAGACCTTTAACACACAGTCTGTCATCTCCAGGCTGTTGAACAATGTTGTTCTTTTTCTCTGTCTCTCTGGCTTGATTTCATCATTCCCCTCCATCACTTTGCCCGGTGATTAGTTGAATCAGAGCGATTTTATCATGCTCAGGCCTTATTTGAATTCTTCTCTGCTATGCAATTATCCTATCATAGAAAGTCCTATTTTCTGCCCGTCAGATGTCTGAGGTAAATGTGAAACCTAAAGTGGCCTGCCCATTATATAACCTCTGTCATACGGCTGGTAATGGACTACATGCAACTTTCCCCCGCTTCGGACTAGCAAATTATAAATAACCTTAGGCTCCGTAATTGCCATTAACATAATGGCATCGCCATTATGACAGCTCTTCTTAACTCTATTTTTTAGACAATTTTAATGCCTGGGGTAGTTTGAATAATTTTTGTAAATCCACTCATAGGCTAGCTTCAGGTTGTTTGAAGGAACAAGGCTGCCGCTTGCTTTTGTGCACAACAACTATGCACAAGGCATTACCTCCCAATTTCTCTATTCAAATATGTACACACTACCCAGCTCTCAATGGATGTTGCTGAGCTGTTGGTATCAAGCTTCCGCCTCCTTTGAATGGCCAAGGAGTGGAATCAATTTGCTTTTAGTTCATCAGCATCTCAAGGAGCCTCTCCAAATGCTGAATTTAGCAGAAATAATATACACCTGCCTCCTGCCAGTGGCACACTCCCATTGGGCTATTCTAAGTGACACCTGGGCTGCTTGCCTATGACATAAGTCAGAACTCATTTGAGATACTGAAAGAAGTCAAACCTGGCATGGCTCCTCTGTTTGCTGAGCCGCTGGCATTAGGAAAAGTGCCCCGATTTGAGGGAAGGCAGAAGGCAATGGGTAGACTATTGCCTGGTCTTGGTGATGTGGGCAGGCAGCCCTCAGCCTTTGTCTTTCAGATCTGGCCCTTCACTGGGAGCAACCTAAGCTGTCAATCACCTAAAAGCATCTGCTCTAGCTCCAGGGAACTCTGAATGGGCAGAGCCTCTGTGGAGAAGTTGTGATTCTTAGGTACACCCTCATTTCTGAATCGTGGCATCAGTAGAGTGGCATTTGCCTTGAGTCATGCAGAGACGCTCTGCCTTCACCTTCTTGATTTGGGCAGGCTTGCAGCCCCTCCCCCCATTTTCTCAGGAGACCTGGTTTCTGCAAAGGGCTGGGTTGACTTTGTGCTGAGTCCTACAGATCTTAGACCCCCATAAATTTAAACACATTATCTGGGAGACGGGAGGGACCACAAAAAGATAGTGCATGTTTTGGTAGACAGTAAAGCAGAACATTAAGTATTCAATTTACTATTGTAATAATCTGAAGCACCCAGCAGAATGAACTCCAGTGCAGACAGGGAAGAGACACCGGAAGCAGGCTGTAACTGTACTCACGACAGGAACGGTTTGTTGTTTTCAAACCTTTGGGATGAGATGTTTAAAAATGTCCTCCAAGCACTCACAGCTCGGAGCTGAAAATAAACCTAAGCCCTTGCCCTTGCTCTGTGATTTCCATTGGTAAAATGAGAAATTGGGCACTTGAAAAATGTTTTGCTTAAAACCACACACCCCTGCTCCTTGGAAGAACTAGAGGAAACTTAGAGTTTGTGTTCCGGGCTCCGTCTTCCAGCTACCTGCTGTTCATTGTAGAACTGATTCCTATTATAGCAGTGCTGTGGAAAGTAATTGCTGTTGTACAGTAATTCAATTTCAGTGCATTCACGCGTCACTTCCCCGATAGGAGCTTATCTGGAGAAACCTCGGACTTGAAAGCTTTTTATCTAGAAATTCCACATGCCGTGGGTCGTTTTTCCTAGGTAACAGATACAATATTTGCATTTAATAAACATTTACCTTCTCAGAAAAATAGATTTCTTTCCCTTCCAGAAGAGATTTACGCCACTCTTCCAAGAAGCCAGAGGTACTATTAAAGCAACTTTCTTTAGCTGTTTCTTGGCTGATGTATGTCTACATACGTATGATTATAAAATGCATCTACACCGCAGTGTAAATATATACACTGCACACACGGTATACTGAAGACTGCCAAGGCAGACTCTAGCAGCAGCAGGAGCTAGGAGTGGCTAATATCCATGGGGGGGTGGGTTTTGGGAGGGGGGATACTTCTGGCTTCAAAACACTATTGAGAACTGTTTATAAGACACAGTTGGGAATGAAATCAACAATTTGGTTGATAATTTCTAAACTGTTTCCATAAAAGGCCACACATCCTAGAATACATGAGCAGTGCAAACTGGACACAATTGGTTAAAGGTAGAATGAACAAAAGAAAGAAAGAAATGAAGGAAGGAAGGAAGGAAGGATGGTTGGATAAGGTTGGATGTGTAGGGAGGGGTTGGATCTGGGATAAGTTGGAAGAGGAAGTGAATATAATCAAAACAATTTGTAAAAAATTCTCAAAGAAACTAACAAAATTAAAAATTGAAATTTTTATTTTTAAATTAAAATTTTAATTAAATTTAAATTTTAAATGAAAAAAAAAAACCCTAGCAAATTGGAAAGTATGAGACAGGAAACGTTCATAGAATTCCTGCTTCTCTTCTGTAGAAATTAAGTCCATAATGAGCAATTACAAGTTCTCAGGACTGGAAGTCATCAGACACACACACACACACACACATATGTATATATGCTGTACTGGCTAGTTTTGTGTGTCAACTTGACACAGGCTATAGTTATCACAGAGAAGGGAGCTTCAGTTGGGGAAATACCTCCATGAGATCCAGCTGTGGAGAATTTTCTCAATTAGTGATCAAGGGGGGTAGGCCCCTTGTGGGTGGTACCATCTGTGGGCTGGAAGTCTTGGGTTCTCTAAGAGAGCAGGCTGAACAAGCCAGGAGAAGCAAGCCAGTAAGGAACATCCCTCCATGGCCTCTGTATCAACTTCTGCTTCCTGACTGATTGAGTTCCAGTCCTGACTTCCTCTGGTGATCAACAACCATGTAGAAGTAAACTGAATAAACCCTTTCCTCCCCAACTTGTTTCTTGGTCATGATGTTTGTACAGGAATAGAAACCCTGACTAAGACAAATTGGTACCAGCATAGTGGGGTATTCCTGTAACAACCTGACCATATTTTGGGGAAGACTGTGGAAGGACTTTAGAAACTTTGAGCTAGAAGAGCCACTGGCTGTTAAGAACTCCATGGGATAGTCTGTAGGAGCTTGGAAGATCATGTTGAGAACAGTGCAGAGATGGAGGCCTGGCTTGTGAAATTTCAGAGGGAAGATTAAAGACTCTTATCAGGGCCATGTTGTTTTGATTGTGAAGATTCTGTGGTTCTGGTTAGCTGGGGCTGAAGTATCAGCTGTGATTAACAAGATACCAGAACTACTAAAGAGAAAACTTTGCATTACTGGGACTATTGATGCTGGTTAGCTGGAGCTAAGAAATTAGCGGCGATTAAAAAGAGACCAGCGTCATTGAGGTGACATCTTCTGGGAAGTGTTTTCTGAGAGCATAAAGAGGTTGTGTTCCAGAGATAGCCAGGGTTGTACCTCGTGCTGCAGCAGGACTTGGTAATGTGTAAGAGTCACCCAGGTGGTACTGGTTTTGACAGCACGAAGGAGTCATGAGGAGCAGCTGAGGCTTGGCACAGTGAGAGGTCATGGAAGGCCATTGGTGAAGGTGCAGCCTCAGTTTGCAATTGATGGCCCAGGACTGAAGGGGTCATGCAAAGGAGTTGAGGCTTGGCACCGTGAAGACAGTCTATGAGAGGCTATTGGTAAAGCCTAGTTACAGCAGTGTTTTGAGAATGCCAGTACCATGAATGACCACCAAGAACAGCGGCAGCAGTAGAGTACAGGCATCTGAAGCCCAGAAGACAAGATGTGTGCTACAAAGGGAAAAGCTGAAGAGGTGACTCAAGCCCTTAGAAGAGCCCAGAAGATCGTGAGTTGGATCCCAGACATTGGTTTTGCTTTTGATTGTGACTGTGCCCTAATATTTTTCCCTCTTGAAGGAAGAATGTATTTTAGTGGAGCCCACAGTTAAGAGACTTTAAATTTTAAAAAATATTAGACATTTTAAATTGATTAGACTTTTAATATGTAAAGACTGTGAGACTTTAAATCTTGGGAATGAATAAAAACATAATGGTTGAGGCTTAAAAGTGATGTGTTTGTGTGTCAAGCTGACAAGGGGTCAATTGTACTGGCTAGTTTTGTGTGTCAACTTGACACAGGCTATAGTTATCACAGAGAAGGGAGCTTCAGTTGGGGAAGTGCCTCCATGAGATCCAGCTGTGGATCATTTTCTCAATTAGTGATCAAGGAGGGTAGGCCCCTTGTGGGTGGTACCATCCGTGGGCTGGAAGTCTTGGGTTCTCTAAGAGAGCAGGCTGAACAAACCAGGAGAAGCAAGCCAGTAAGGAACATCCCTCCATGGCCTCTGCATCAGCTCCTGCTTCCTGACTGAGTTCCAGTCCTGACTTCCTCTGGTGATCAGCAGCCATGTAGAAGTAAACTGAATAAACCCTTTCCTCCCCAACTTGTTTCTTGGTCATGATGTTTGTACAGGAATAGAAACCCTGACTAAGACATATGCATATATGTATATGTATGTAATGTACAGAAACATATACACCAATAAGCCTATTTGCTATGACTTTTACATTATAACTTAATCATATGACATAGCAAAACTAATTTACCAACTGAAAATCAGTGTGGATCTAAGTTATTAACAAAATGAAATAAATTAATACCACTTGTCTGCTTAGTAAAACTCTAACACATTTGTTGCTATTTTAAGTTTTGCTTAGATTTAATAGGGGCTCACAGAGCCTGAAGAATCAACAATGGAGCCCTCAAAGGTCTGCACTAGGTCCTCTGCATATCTGTTGTGGTTGTTCAGCTTGGGATGAGACCCCTAAGATCAGAAGTGAGGCTGTCTCTGACTCTTTTACCTGATCTTGAGACCCTTTTCCTCCTACTGGTTTGCCTCATTCAGCCTTGATGTGACAGGTCTTTGCCTAGCTTATTGTAACACATTATGCTGTGTTCAATGGATATCTCTAGGAGACCTTCTATTTATGAAGGGGAAAGGAAGGAGCAGTGGATTTAGGGAAGAGGAGAGGTGGGGAGAGTGGGAGGAGTGGAGAGAGAGGAGTCTGAAGTCTGGATGTACTGAAAAAATACTGAAAAAAATGTCTCTTTTGTGGTTGGGAACATGCCTTTAATCTCAGCACTTGGGAGGCAGAAGCAGGTAGATATTTTTGGAGAGCAGAGAAACTTCTGAGTAAATATGTAAGTAGGATGAAATCTGAATGAATACCTATTATTGATAAAGACCAGTGCCTCAGACCCGCAGGAATTGGCAGAGCCTTCCTCTGGTCCATGCTCAAGTGTTGCCAGAGTGTACAGAAAGCATCTACAGCAGCTTTGTCTGCTCTGTGAAAAAGATGCTGCGCTGTCAGTGTGAACAGCCTACCTGATTGCAGCTCTTGCATACACATGTTTGTGATTTCTTCATCCTCTTGTCACTCCAGTCAGGTCTCCAGGACCAAGCCATTCCTAGATGCCAGGTTTCTGTGAGTTCTGGACCAGCCTAATCTACATAGTGAGTTTCAGGCTGGACAGGGATACACTGTGAGACTCTGAGCCAAAATAATAAACGAACTTCTCTCTTTTTCCCCCACAAACCAGACTGATGATTAACTTGTGGGTTTGTCTTTTAGATAAAATGGGCTTGAGATAGCAATGCTAATGATTTTCTTACAAGAAGCAGAGGAAGACAGCAACTCTCAAATCTATATGCAGATAGTTAGATGAAAGCCAGAAACATCTGTACTGTAGTCTCTAAATGAGAATATTAGATCAGACACAGACTAAGGGACCAGCAGACAAAACAGCACATAGAAATAAGGACATGAAATCAATAATTACCATGGACACAGATTAAAGAATACATAATAGAATTATAATAAATCAGATTGCCTTCAGCAAAAACAAGTGGCAATTTACATCTTGATGTTTCTGAGATGTAAAGAGTGACCCAGGGAAAGACAAAAAGATGAAAAGATAAAGCTACTTATACAGATTAGAATAATCCCCCCTCCCCAGTTTTAAGAGCTGGTCAGCAGGCGGGAGATATCCTTAGGAATGAAATTTTCTAAAAAAAAAAAAAAAAAAAAAAATCTTGACAGTGGAGCACTTTGACCTTCTTCGGCATATCCCAGTGAGGGAACCTCAGAGGACAGCTTTATACCCAGATTTGCCCCCTGTGTTCAGAGAGTACCAGGATTACTTCTCCCACTATTATCATCTTAAAAGAGGCAATAACAGTCTTTTCTTTGGAAGCAGTTTACTTCCTTTGGGCTTGTTGGAAAAGAGAGTAGAAGGTAAGAGTGGTAGAGATGGAGGAAGAAGCTAGATCAGGGGATGGACGAGACTAAGGAGGAAAGATCTTGCTTCAAATTTAGTAAAAGTCCCAGCACCCAGGAGGCAGAGAAGGGAGGATCCCCAGGCTCACTGACCGGCTGGCTAGTCTAGCCTAATTGCTAAGGTCCAGGCCAATGAGAGACCCTGTCTCAAGGTGTTCATTAGGACTATACCTGAGATTGTCCACTGTCCTGTACTTGCACACTCTCCTGAGCACTCAAGTGTGTGAGTGCACACCACACACACACACACACACACACACACACACACACACACACACCCATCTATTGAGGTTTTGTCTTTTACTGTCTATTGTAATGCTAAGTGCTGGCCCCCAAGACTTGAAATCTGCACATAGCCCCTGGACCCTTTCCCCAAGTTAATTCTGCCTGATCAATAAAGATGCCAAGAGAGCTAATAGCTGGGCAGAGGAGACATAGGTGGGGTAGGGGTTTCTCAGGCTCAGAGAGAGAGGACCATGAGGAGGGAACAGAAGGAAGCCTTCATGAAATAGAAGAACGTGCAGGAGGAGAGCTGCCATGGGCTAAGGGCCAAGAGAATGTGGCCCAGAGGGCTGCCCAATTGGGTTAGGAGCAGCCCAGATGAAACAGAGTAAGTAATAATGCGGTTATCAATAAAAAGGTAGATTCTAACAGCATGGAGGGTAGGCAGCTGCCCAGCTATTGTGCTGCCTGAGGCATATTTAAAAAATATAAAGGCTTTCATTCAGAACATAAATGGTCTAAGGTGGAGAAGAAGCCCTGTGCTGGGATTTTTAAAAATATTTTTTACTACATCCATCCATGCATAAAATAAAACAAAACAAAGAATATAAGAATGTCAAATATTCCTGAGTTTTAAAAACCTTGGCCAGTTCAATTAACATAACTATCAAATGGAAAACCAGCTGAAGCCAGCTGAAATACTAAATGATGTATTTTTTTTAATCTAATATATTCCTCATCTTTGAATTTCTCTTTCCCATTTTAGTGTCTTTTTCATTCACTGAGAATTACAGCCTTCTGTGATAGCTGGAGGGAATTGTATTTTGTATCAGGTTTATATGCTGCTCATGGGTGTAGCTTCCTTGACTCTCCCCATGGTTTAGTTCCTCCCACTGTATCTTGGGGTTTGAC
>JADRCD010212821.1:0-20866 GCA_019843815.1 Montemys delectorum
ACTCTCCCAGACACTTACTGTTCACTGGAGCTGTGGGCAGGCTTATTCTCTACCTTGTACAGCTTGTCCACTTCATGTTGCTACAGAGAGAATCAAACACAACAACAAACACAAGAGTTGGAAAAGCCCAGGCAGGGACACTTAAAAGGTTAATCCTGTTCTTATCCTACTAAAATTTCTGCCTTACTGTCAACGGAAAAAACAAAAGTAAAACACAAGACAAACATCACCACCATCCCCTGTGTGCCTGCCCAGGTGAGCTGACTGTCTTCACCTTGTTGAGGGTGTCAGTCTTCAGGAATTAGTTATGCTTGTCAAAAGAAAAAATGTTCAGAAAGGAAAGGGGGCAGGAGTTGCCCTGAGAAAAAGAGCTGGTACCTTTAGGATAGAGACGTTGGCAATTCGATCCAAAGGGCTCATGAGATCTGCCTCAATGAACAAATCCTTTTTTCCAGGAAGCTAAAAGAGAGAAAGTATGGTTGGTCACTCAAAGGTCACACAGGCTTCCTTCAGCTAGGAATTTATGCAGTCACTCATTTAACAAAAACTTTGTCTTGAGTTAAAACGGTATTAGACAAGCATCTTATTTACTGTCTGTATTCACCAGTGACATGTAAAAAATATTCTATTTTCTCAGCTTGGCTCCTTGTCAGTCAATTGTGTTTGGTCACTGTCTCTTATACTCTGTCTCATAACAGTTTCTCATTTCCTAATAAAGACAAACTCAACAAAAGCCCATCTTGCATTCTGCAACCCTTTCAACTAACTGCTAAGTATCTTTTCCAGTGGTATTTTCCTTTTAGTTACAAATATGTCACACTTAATGCAGAACTTTGAAAATCATAGCAGGGCTGGATGTATGTGTGACTCAGTGATACAGCAGGTGTGCTGCAAGCATGGGGCCCTGATTTCAGTCACCATCCCTGCAAAAGGAAAAAGAAAACCCTAGCTAGTTCTCACCCTCTCCCCGCCCCACCCCCACCTCCTGACAGCACCATGTGATTCCAGCACCAACACCATACCCAGATGCTGCTCTCTCATTTGTACAAGAGAAGGCAGTCACAATTAGTGATAGAAAGGTCTAAGTCATTGGAAGCTTCCTTTCAACTAGACCTTGACACTAGGGTTGAGAGTTGTTAGTGATGTTTACCGGACAATCTAGCAAGGGTATGTGGAGAGGGGGAAGGCTGAGCAAGCAATTCAGTTGGATTGACATATTTGGTGCATGATGGCAGCAGTTCTCAGCTGGGGACATTTGGCAATGCGGGACACATTTTGGGTTATCTGGAACAGAGTCCAGGGAGATATTGGCATCTAATGCATAGAAATTTGAATGCTAAGCTGGGTGGTGGTGGCGCACGCCTTTAGTCCCAGCACTTGGGAGGCAGAGGCAGGCGGATTTCTGAGTTCAAGGCCAGCCTGGTCTACAGAGTGAGTTCCAGGACAGCCAGGGCTACACAGAGAAACCCTGTCTCGAAAAACAAAAAACAAACAAACAAAAAAAGTTTGAATGAGGACAGGTCTTACAACATGGAATTACTGCACTCAACATGTCTGCAGTACCAAGAATTAATAATATTGATGTAAAAGAAATGGTGGGAAATAGCTTTGAAACAGACAACTAGAACTGAGCAATAGGTAGGGAATTTGGACTTGCTCCTTTAAGGAAGAAGGGGAACAGACAGCTTTTGCAAACTATAGCATGAATCAGCCAGGAAGTTTAGATGGAATGGTTAAGCAAAGGAAGCGATGAGAAACTGAAGGTAGAGGCTCATTTGAAAAGGTAGTGGAGCAGACCAAGCAGGAAAGCATGGACAATGGGAACATGCTTCAGGCTGGGGGCAGTGTAAACAAAACAGATGAAAACAAACGTGAAATGTAGTTATGTATGTGCATGACGTGTGCATGTGAACTTGTGTGCCGTGGTATATGTAATGCAGAGGTTAAACACTGAGGAGTAGATTGTCTCCTTCCACCTTTATGTGGGTTCCAGGAACTGAACTCAGGTTAACAGGGTTGCACGCACAGCAAGCCCCCTTCCCTACCAACTCATCTCACTGCCTCACAAGAAATAGTTTTCATACTGGAAGGGTATCAACAGTGTTAACACTGCAGATGCCGGCATCATAGAAATGGTTTGGTGGTTTTTGTTTTTGTTTGTTTTTTGTTTTTGTTTCTTTGTGACAATGTTTCTCTGAGTACCCCCAATGGTCCTGGAACTTTATCTGTATACCAGGCTGGCCTTGAAATCAGAGATCCATCTGCTTCTGCCTCCCAAATACTGGGATTGAATGTGTGTGCCACCACTCCCTGGCTATGTTTTGTCTTAATATTTCCCCCAAGTGTTCTAGAGCATATGGTTTTGTTTTGTTTTGTTTTTGTCTTGTTTTGTTTTTTTGAGACAGGGTTTCTCTGAATAGCCCTGGCTGTTCTGGAACTCACTCTGTAGACCAGGCTGTCCTCAAACTCAGAAATCTGCCTGCCTCTGCCTCCCAAATGCTGGGATTAAAGGCGTGCGCCACTACCACCCGGTGAGTGTATGTTATTTTTAAAGCCATGTATGATGAAGTACCCACAGGATTCAGCAGCCTAGGTAAGTATAAGGGAAACGACAGTCAAGTATGACTTTGATCTATCAAGCCTGAATAGCAGTGTCCATTAAAAAGACATAAGCCAGGGCTAAGTGGCTCAGTGATGAAGTGTTGGCTGTGTAAGTGTGAAGACTGGCCTTCCAACCTCAGCACCCATGGAAACGGCAGGTGGGCATGTTGTGCCTCTTTTTTTTTTTTTTGTTTTTTTTTTTTTAAGATTTATTTATTTATTATTATACATAAGTACACTGTAGCTTTCTTCTGACACCCCAGAAGAGGGCGTCAGATCTCATTATGGGTGGTTGTAAGCCACCATGTGGTTGCTGGGATTTGAACTCTGGACCTTTGGAAGAGCAGTCAGTGCTCTTACCCGCTGAGCCATCTCGCCAGCCCTGTTGTGCCTCTTGTAATTCTAGCACTCTCTAGGCAGAGGAAGGACCCCTCCAGCAACTGCCTAGCTAGACTAGTCTGGATCAGCAAGTTCTAGGTTCCACTGAGAAAACTTGCCCCAATGAATAAGGTAGACAGTAATGCAGAAAGACTATCATTGTCAATCTTGGACCTCCCCACCCATGGGCTCATGTGTATGTACCCATACACACATAAACATGCATTCATACATGCCATATGCACAGACAAAAAAACCCAAAAAAACAGAAATTATTATGGGGAGGGTAATATTGCCCAAAGAGTTCCTCTAACCTTGAGTTACCCTGTGGTGCCTCTTCTGCCACAATACTCCACTAATAAGTTTCTATTCTTACTCTCTCCTACTCTCTAGCACTCATCTTTTCCATTCCTGACATACTTTTTTTTTTTTTTTTTGGTGTTTTTGAGACAGGGTTTCTCTTTGTAGCCCTGGTTGACCTGGAACTCACTCTGTAGACCAGGCTGGCCTCGAACACAGAAATTTGTCTGTCTCTGCCTCCCAATGTTAGGATTAAAGGCGTGCGCCACCACTGCCTGGCTCCTCACATACTTTTTGAAACACTTTTATGTGCAAATCTCTATACTAGCATTATGGGACATACAAAATGTGTCTAGAAACCTGTGTCCCCTACGGTTCTTCCATATTCCAAGTTTCATCCCAGCCCTTCTACTAGTCAGTTGCTCTTCTCCCTCTCTCCCTCCCTTCCTCCCTCTCCCTCTCTCCCCTTACAGCCCCATCCAATGCTAGGCTAGAACCTAGGGTCCCAAAGGAGAGGAACTATACGCTGAGGAACATCCATAGCCCCTTACTATAGCACTTTAACTTCACTTACACTCCAAATTAATCCACTTCCTCCGCTTAGCCCCTTCCTCTAGGAGAGTGTGTGTGCGTGCGTATATGTGTGTGTGTGTGCACACTAACATGCACATGCATTTTGTGTTTACATGGATTTTACTTACATGCGTGTGTTTTTCACTTTTGTTCAATGTTGATACAACAAATTTTCCTTAAGCACACCAGGCTGTGTGCCTGACTCTCAGCTAAGTGCTTGATGCTGGGCAGAACACACACTATTCCTATACCTGAGAAGCTCCCATGAACAGTAAGCAAGCCACTACAATGACAGCAGCAACATCCTTTTCCTAATAACACAGATTCAAAGGCCAGGTAAACTCAGCTCCTTCCTCAATAGTTACGACTAATCCATGTCTCCAAATTTTCTTTCTGTAACTTATAAATCTATCACAGGTCAGGTGTGCTGGCAAATTCCTGTACTGCTAGCACTTGGGTAGGCTGAGTCAGAGATATTGCCAGAGGGTACCCTGGGCTACACAGTAAGATCCAAAGAAACAAAACCAACAACCCAACCCCACCATTTCTCTCGTTTCTACTGCCACCAATTTTTTGTAGGCTTTTACTACTTTAATCGGTATTCTCCAGACTAGCCTGTTGCCCATTTGCTCTATTTGCAAACCACTATGGCAAATATTAAGGATTGCTTCAAGGGAGCTGGAGAGATGGCTCAGCGGATAAGAGCACTGACTGCTCCACCACAGGTCCTGAGTTCAGTTCCCAGCAACCACATGGTGGCTCACAACCATACGGGATCTGATGCCCTCTTCTGGTGTGTCTGAAGACAGCTATAGTGTATTCATATATATAAATAAATAAGTATTGCTTCACACTACAAATGGTTGTGGGTCTTCAGCCTCTGTGTAATTTGTTTGTTTGGTTTTGGTTTTTTATTTTTTTGAGTTACTTTTTCTCTGTGTAGCCCTGTCTGTCCTGGAACTCATTCTGTAGATCAGGCTGGTCTCAAACACAGAGATCTGCCTGCCTCTGCCTGTGAAGGAATGAGTATACTGGGATTAAAGGTGTGCACAACCACCCCTTTCTTTTCCATGGGGTACAATGGATGAAACCTAAGCCCCTACATAGGCAAATGTTTAACCACTGAACTGTATTTCCAACCTACAATGTAACTTCTGATAGCTCTTGCTTCAGTCCTTCCCTGCAAGACTTCCCATCTAGCAGCCCAACTGCCAGAGAAAGCATGTTTATTCTTCAAACTCCAGATCTCAAGTAACTCTTAGATCACCCCAACTGTTGTTATTTATTCTGAACTTTTCAGGAAGTCTAGAATTCACTTACCATCCAACACCCTTAGGGGTCATTATTTCATAGGGCACCTTCTAGAATCTAACTAGTGACGGAGGTATTTCAATTGTATTTCCATCTCCACTGACGCTTGACACAAGTGTGTCTTTTTCATTTGCACAGAGGCCATTTAGTTTCTGGCCAGGTCGAAAGCAACTGTTACTACTCTGGTTTTTCCTGTTGACTGCCCCATTCTGGACCTGCCTCGGAAGCGCAAAGGAAAATACCAAGGGACTCAGCAAGGAAGAAGTCACATTGAGGGCCACACTGTTGACGCAGTAAAGGAGCCAGCCATGGCAGGCACTGACCTGTTCTAGCAGATAGATGAGCTGGTCCCGAGCCAGCCTCTTTAGCATAGAGAAGTCAGGAAGCTCAGGGGCGTCCAGCCGATGGGCAAAAGCCATGGGAGCGGTCAACTGAGCCACCGTGTGAGAGTAGCAGAATGGTCCTTGTTTTGAAAAGGCCGGGGACAGCCCAAGGTGTTATCGCAGGCTGGTATCCCGCCTGCCTGGGCTCTGGATTCCAGGACCCCCGAGGGGCCCTCGCTCCTCTGCAGCACTCGACAGATGAATGACCACCTCCTGGACAGACGGCCGCAGCCTCGGTGACTCTCTCCTTGGAGACCTACAGTCACTGGTCCCGCCCCAGTCCACTCAACCTGTCAGCAGGATTCCCAACTACATCCGCACACTCGGCAGCGTGCCGGGAGAACCCCGCCTCCCACCCAGAGAAAAGCCACTTCCTAGACATTCCGGAAGTCCGGGTCTCCCTGTAGACGCTTAGAGCACTGGGAGAGGACGGCGTCCGGGAAGGGACATATGGAAACAGGAGGCGACGAGTTAATTTTTTTACAGGTTTACAGGTTTTACAGGTGTGTGTGTGTGTGTGTGTGTGTGTGTGTGTGTGTGTGTGTGTGTGAAACCTAGTCTGCAGAGCGCTGTGCGTGCGTTTGTGTGTGTGTGTGTGTGTGTGTGTGTGTGTGTAACCTAGTCTGCAGAGCGCTGATTGCTGGAGTCTCAGCTGTTAATTTAGCCTCCAACTAGTCTGTCCGTGGCTTCCTGGTAATGGTAATAGAAGGTAAGTGAGCAGTCTAAAGAGAATGTGTTAGACTATGAAAGTTAAGGCTTGCCAGCTGTAACCCTTGGATATTGGAGTTCGATTTGTTAATGGCCATTATGGGAGAAATGAATAAGATTGTGGCTCAGTCATGCTACAAAACAACTGAACAAATTAAAGAGGCAAAATACAGAAGTAGTCGGCTGGTGGTGGTGCAGGCCTTTAATCCCAGCACTGGGAGGCAGAGGCAGGTGAATCTCTAAGTTTGAGGCCAGCCTGGTCTACAGAGTGAGCTCCAGGACCACTACCAGGGCCACACTGAGAAACCCTGTCTAGAGAAACCAAAACAAAAAACAAAAAATAAACAAGCAAAACCACAGAAGTACACCTATATAGTGTTATTTACATAGAATTTTTCTCTTTGAAACAAGGTCACAATATGTAAGCCATGCTGTTGCAGATAGGAGCTGACTGAGGAAATCAATAAATGAAACAATGGGAGAAAGGGTGAGGTATAATACTTTGTTGTTTAATGAAAGAAAGAAAATAAAGGCAGTTTGTCATATCTTGGTGGGTGTCTGCAATCCCAACCCTATGAAGGTCGGCTCTTCTGGTCTCCTCAAAAGAAAGGGAGGGAAAAGGTTGAGGGAATCTGGGGTACAGCTCAGTAGATAAAGGGTGGGGACTAGAGTTTGGATCCCCAGCACCCACAAACATGCTAAGTGGGCGTGACATCAGCTTAGTAACTTCAGCACTCCAAAGTCAGAGGCTGGGGATCCCTCAGGCAAGCTGTCTAGCTAGACTAACATAATTACCTGCCTCAAAAGACTAGCTGGAGAGCTATCAAGGATCCCACCTCAACCTCTTCCAACCCCTGTTCCCTGCCTCCCCAACTCCCATGCCCTCAAAGCAGAAACTCATCTGTGACAAATGATCTAGCTTCTAAAAATAAATAGCAAGGAGGAAAAGACGTGAGAGGTGAGACTTAAGGTATAAGAAATAGACTGAGGCCAAGTGTAGTAAAAATTTTGGAATTTTGGTTTCTTTTTTTAAAAATGGTAATATAACATGTTTTCATTCTAACCCCGGGTGTGGGATATGGGGCTGCTTCAGATGGTCCACATCAACTATGATTTGCCTGTGATCTGGCAAGGGCATGACGTTGGCAGCTGCAGATAGTTTCTGTGATCGTGTGACATTTGGAATTCTGGGGCCTTTTCAGAGGGCCCAGAAATAAATGCTAGGGCCCCAAGAGGCATAGTGGGTTGTTGGTTGCAGTTTGTTTAGTGATAAGTGAAGAAATTAGATATCCTGGCCAAGAAGATGAAACTTGCTCCAAGGAACTCATCACCCCTGATCAGTATGAAGTAGTCTAACAAGAATGCTGTCCTTTTCTGAACCCTGACTTTATTCAGGGATCTCTTTCTTCTCCTCTCTATCCTTTTTTCTCTCTTATCTAGTGTTAGGGGGTGAAAAGAAAGAACCCACAAAGTAACCAAGACCCAGCCAGACCCAGCCCTGGGTAGACAGAGGCAGGATCTCTGTGACTTCAGGACCAGCCTGGTCTACACAGTTGCAGTACAGCTGATGCTACAGAGATCTTAGTTCAAAAAATATATATAATTTATAAATTAGCTACAAAAGGGGGAACAGCCTCAAGCCCCAAACTACTTATATTGAAAGGTCTTGCCTCTTAAGCCGATAGAATGGGGAACGTACGAAGGGGGTTATGCTAGACTGTGAATCCCAAACAGTCTATGGGGATAGAGGGCAGGACTTTCTCATGATCAGTTTTAAAATACCATCTGGCACCAAAGCAGCAATGTTAGCTATTTTTGCCTTTACCCTATGCTGGCATCCCTTTCTGCAGAATGGTAAAAATAACACTTGATTCTTTCTCCCTACTCTCTTGAATTTGTTACCTTACTCTCCACAAAGGATTAAAAGGAACATACCAACAAAATGTAGTGTTACTGGATATGAATCCTGTTTAGAAAACAAACTTATGGAATAAGTCACTTACAAAACAGGCTGGGTGGTTCACTCTCCAGCACCATTACAATAAATAAATGGTTTTGGGGTTTTTTTGTTTTTGTTTTTTTTAAGGCCTAAGCCCATAGTGCTTCATGCTTTATGTTGACCTCTGCCTGACCTCACACCACCTTAACCCGGTTGGTGTCTGCTGCACTGAGGAAGAGAGGTGGCCTAAGATGCCCTTACCTCATGTTCCTTTGTTAGAGTTGCAAAGTATGCCTCTGTGCTACAGCCACATCCTCTGTGGTGTGGTCCGCCAACCCAAGTTGCTCAGGGACCCAGTCCTCTGTGACTGCTTTATTTCCAGCTCAAGTGAAACCGCATTCCCTGTGTCTTCCTCCTGTGCTCCCAAGTACAGTTCTACCTCATTCAGTGTGATTGATGTTAATGTGAAACTAGATGACCTCAAAACAAGAACCCATGAAATCCTATAACCACAGCCAGTGGATACTGAAGCGGGGTGGAGAGATGGCTCAGTGGTTAAGAGCACTGACTGCTCTTGTAGAGGACTGAATTTCAATTCCCACTGCCCATATAACAGCTCACAACTGTCTGTAACTTCATTTCCAGGGATCCATGGTACCAGACATGCATGAGGCGGACATATCTGTTCATGCAGGCAAAATACCCATAACACATAAATCTATCTTTAAAAAAAAAAAAAACAAAAAAACACAAAACCCGAGTTGTACTAGAGCCTACATTAGTCTCCCAGCCTAGGCATTTCTAAAACAATAGGACACAGCAAGAAAGGCCAGGCTAGAAGCTTATGTGCCTTGGCTGAGGTCTGGGTGGGTAAGATGGCAAATCTAAAAGGTAGTGCTGCCACAGTACCTTGATGGTTAGGAAGTTCTTCACTCTCTATGGAGATCTGGTAGTAGTTAGGAACAGTGATAAATGTACAAGTCTCTTCCCTTTGTGGAGTCTTTTTCAAAATGAAGGAAAGTGAAGGATGCTAGTATTAATTTCATCAACTGCAGAAAATAAGGATAGGGTCACAGTATGTGAAGAACCCAGCTTTAGACTGTGACTGCGGAAGCCTGCAATCTCAGCACTTCCAAGGCTGAGGATAAAAAAGGACTGCTGTTTCAGGCCAACCAGGGCTAATTCAAAAACAAAAGATGCCAATCAATATTATCAGCATTTCAGAAAGCTAGACTTAAAAATGGTAATGTTAGGGGCTAGAGAGATGGCTCAGCAGTTAAGAGCACTGACTGCTCTTCTGAAGGTCCTGAGTTCAAATCCCAGCAACTACATGGTGGCTCACAACCATCCATAATAAGATCTGATGCCCTCTTCTGGGGTGTCTGAAGACATCAGCAGTGTACTTACATATAATAAATACATCTTTTTAAAAAAACGGTAATGTCGCCGGGCAGTGGTGGCGCACGCCTTTAATCCCAGCACTTGGGAGCCAGAGGCAGGCGGATTTCTGAGTTCCAGGCCAGCCTGGTCTACAGAGTGAGTTCCAGGACAGCCACAGAGAAACACAGAGAAACAAAAAACAAAAAAAAGAATGGTAATGTCAAAGTTGGGATGTCCATGCTGTAAATGTCAACATAATTTCAGAGTACCAATTTTAGCTGGCAAGGTGTTCAAGTAAGACTGTAAAAACTGTTACTGGACTCTTGTTGTTGACTTGTTTTGTTTTCTACTAGAACATTTTTTAGTGTAACTCCTAAAACAATCAGGAATTAGGCCACATCATGCCATATTGCTAGAATTTTAGTGGAGGTTTGGGTTCAGGCCCCAGAACTGCCATTTACCAGCAGCCATCTTAGGGTCCATTCATTTGTACAGGGGCTGGGTTCCTATATATTCACAGCATCTTTAGGAAAAACCTGGCATCAACTGGGATATCAAATACAGTTTAACTTCAGCATGTAGTTTTCGAGACTATGCTAGGAACTCTAAGCCTTTAACCATTAAAGTTTGGAGTTAATGTTTAGCGCTTTGCTCCCACTCCCAAATGATTTTTCAGAACCCCAGCAACTCAGTCCAAGTTTTGGTTGCAATGGAAGTTGGTGGCATGGCTCAGCAGGTACAGGTTCTTGCTGACAACCTGAGTTCTATTTCCAAGGCACACATGTGGAATGGAAAACCAATTGCTATAAGTTGTCTTATGACATCAGCAATGTGTATCTTGGTACATATACAAAATCTAACTTTAATGTATCGCTGAGGAGTGCTATCTACAGAAGCCTTTTGTTCGATAGGATTCTTCTGGCACCATGTACCAAAATTTAATTTAATGACAAAGAATACTTTTCCTTCTACCTTTTCTTTCTTTTTTCTTTTTCTCTCTTTTTTTTTTTTTTTTTTTTTTTTTTTTTGAGACAGTTTCTCTGTATAGCCCTGGCTGTCCTGGAACTCACTCTGTAGACCAGGATGGCCTTGAACTCAGAAATCTGCCTGCCTCTGCCTCCCAAGTGCTGAGATTAAAGGCGTGTGACACCACTGCCCAGCCCTTCTACCTTTTGTATTATATCCCTCTCCAAAGTTTTTCAAGTAAATTCTGCCGCAAAAAGAATCAATCAACAAACTGCTCCATTTCACTTTATTTTGTACATAAAGAAACCAATTGACTAAACATATCAAGAATAGTGTTCAGTGATTAGAAAGGAAATGAGGTCAGGAGGCAAACTTTCAATTTCCTCCCAACATAGTATCACAAAAATCCACAACAGGATACATATAATTCTTGTTCTCAACAGAGAGCCCACCAAGCAACAAGGATGAATGAGTTCTTAGATCCACAGAGGATCCATGGGGCTTACTCCAGGAAGTCTGACCCTTCCTAAATAGCTCCTCCATCCACATCCTACCTCGTCAACTCTTACTCCAATGTGGCCAATGGTGTGCAAAAATGCTGGCGGCTTCAAGTCTACCTGTCCAGCTGTGTCAAGGCACCTCCAAAAGCCATGCCCAGGCTCAAATTCTGTAGAGGAAGTTTCCATTGCTGTCAAAGAACTCATGCCCCCTCTGCACTACTTTGCTGCTGAAGTTCTGGTCACCTGGCTCCCCAGCCTTCAGCTCTTCCAGCTTCTCAACACTTGGTAATTTATCAGTGTCAGCTCTTCTGGTGGCCTCAGAGTCACTGGTGGAGTATTTCTGAAGCTCTCTCTGATGATCTAAGGCTGTGGTGGTAGGCACCATGCTCTCTTCCAAGACTTGGATTCTTTTGTTCCCTCCTTCCCGTTTCTTCTGTGCATCTGTGCTTTGATTGCTTGACTTTACCACTTTCAAAGCTGTGCTGTGATTCTGACTTTTAGTGGAGACTTCATGTCCTGCCTTCAGCAGGCCAGACACAGAACGGCCTGCACCTAGCGGCTGCAAGGTATCTTCAGAAACGGGGAGTTGCCAAACCACTCGGGTAATACCAGCTTTTTTCAAGACCTTTTGGTCCTGCCTCAGTTTCTGCTCTAAAGTGGGCACAAACTTACTTTTTAAAACCCTCCGGATAACATCAGTGCTGACATCAAAGCCTTCTGCCAACCTGGGAACTGACCAGGATTCTGCAAATTCCTTATGTAAATACCTATGGGGTAAAAAAAAAAAACAAAAAACAAAAAAACAACAGTTTTGCAAATAAGTCTCCTATGAGAAGAGCTAAATTGATAATGCTAGTAGTGACAGACATGAAAAAAGAGCTTGGAAACCTGAAATGCAGTCCTTAGACTGTGCCAACTAATTCTGTACCTGTGTACAGACAGCAATACCTGGCCACTGTCAATCAGGTCAGTTCATATCAACCAATAGCCACCAAGTGCTGTCTCCTGACAGTAATGTTAGGTCTTGCTAATGTCGAACTGACCTTCACTTATAATATTATACCAGTGGGTGGTAGATACACCACAAAATACATAAGTGCCATAGCAAAAGATGCAGTTAGTGCACCTGAAGGAGATCAGGGGCAAGCAGACTAACACCTGTAGTCTAACCCAGGAACTGCCTGAGGAAGTGCAAGTAGAGATGATCTGAAAGGATGAGGAGTAGAAAGCTGGGAGAGGGGCTGGAGAGATGGCTCAGTGGTTAAGAGCACCAACAGCACTTCCGAAGGTCCTGAGTTCAAATCCCAGCAACCACATGGTGGCTCACAACCATCCATAACAAGATCTGACGTCTTCTTCTGGAGTGTCTGAAGATAGCTACAGTGTACTTACATATAATAAATAAATAAATCTTTAAAAAAAATAAAGCTGGGAGAAAACAAAGATATCACTTGTTGAGCAAGTAGCATGGGAAATTTATAACTCTGCATCAGGAAACAGTTCAACCGACAACTTACAGCCATAAGCAAGATAATGGGCAGTACAGAACAAAACAGGAAACTGACAGGTTTATTTCATGGCCTGTTTTTTTTTTTTTGTTAACATAGGGTATTTATTGATTACAAACAAGGATCTGACAGGTAAAAAGCTGGAAAGTTGGTTAAAAGCTACTATTCATAGTGGTACAAGCCAGGTATAGTGGCACATGCCTTTATTCCCAGCTCTCAGAAGGCAGAGGCAGATGGGTCTCTGTAAGTCTGAGGCCTTGAGGGCCAGCCATATTAAGAAAGGCCTGGTCTCCAAAATGGAAAGATACTTTATATATATCATATTGATATGATATATAAGTATTTTAAAATATCATATATAGAGGGAGAGGGAGAGAGAATAAAGTACAGAGAGCTGATGAATGAACCAAACCTCAAAGGCAGAGTACTTAACTAGTATGTTTGAGGCTCAGAATAGGATTCCCAGAACCTTGGGGTTGAAAAATAGTAGTTTCCTAGGGATCCAGGAGATGGCACAAAGTCTGGACAAACTATAGAATTCTCTTTGTTAATTAGAGTCTTTCTCACAGATGTGGAGAAGGGTGAATTATCAACATGGAACTTCTTAGCAGTATTTATCAAAAGTATCTTCCATCTGGCAGATATGCTGTATATTACAAATATAAAGCTGTTTACTGAAAAATTCTTTTATCTATTTTTTTTTTTTTTTTTTTTTTTTTGGGGTTTTTGGAGACAGGGTTTCTCTGTGTAGCCCTGGTGGTTCTTGAATTTGTTCTGTAGACCAGGCTGGCCTGGAACTCATCTGCCTGCCTCTGCCTCCCAAGTACTGGGACTAAAGGCGTGCGCCACTGCCACCAAGCCACTGCCAACTCTCCTCCCCAGCTTAGAGAACTCTTTGTAAGGGAAAAAAATTAAAAAGAACTCAAATACCTGTCATAGAAGACAGGTAAAATAAACTATGGCTCACTGAGCATCTATAAAAGTAGTAGTTAAGAAAAAAAAAAAATCAGTGTGTCTACTTAACCCCAGCACTTGGGAGGCAGAGGCAAGCAGATCTCAGTGAGTTCCAGGACAGCCAGGGATACACAGAGAAACCCTGCCTCAAAAAAACCAACAAAACAAAATAGAATTAAGTGGAACTTTTTTTTTTAAATATTTATTTATTTATTTATTTATTTATTATATGAAAGTACACTGTAGCTGTCTTTAGACACACCAGAGGGCATCAGATCTCATTACAGATGGTTGTGAGCCACCATGTGGTTGCTGGGATTTGAACTCAGGACCTTTGGAAGAGCAGTCAGTGCTCTTACCCGCTGAGCCATCTTGCCAGCCCCAGAACTTTTTTCCAGGTCCAGAAGGGAAGGGAAGGTGTTGTTCTCAGGACTGACCCAGGGCCTCATGCATACTAAGTAAATGTGCTGAGCTCCACCCCAAGCCAGGAGCTCACTACTGAAATGGAAAAGACAAAAGTACATAGTGAGTGAAAAAAGGAAAATAATTTACAGCCTGTAGCTTGTGGTTTGAAAAGTGAAAAATTGATGCATATATTTGTGGGTAAGGAAATCTAGAAAGATATATAAAACCTATTAAAAATAGGTAGAGCAAATAATTCTCACTGTGCACACCATGTTCCAGGAGGAATACGGGTAGGAATAGTAGCACTCAACTGTAACCCCAGGACTGGGGGCATGGCAGGAGGAGCAGGGGTTTCAAACTGGCCTGAACTACATAGGCTGTCTAAAAAGGCAAAGCAAAACCAAACATGGAAAACAAATGAGGCCGGGCAGTGGCAGATCTCTGAGGTTGAGGCCAGCCTGGGCTACAGAGTGAGTTCCAGGACAGCCAGGGCTACAGAGTGAGCTCCAGGACAGCCAGCCAGGGATACACAGAGAAACCCTGTCTCGAAAAACCAAAAGAAAAAAGAAAAAAGAAAAAAGAATCTCATTTCTATTTAAAAAAAAAGAAAGAAAGAAAGAAAAGAAAAGAAAAAATAAAAAACAAATAAGCAACTTTAGAAAAAACAAAAAGGGGGGATTTTTAAGATGTTTAGTTGGTAGGGGGTTGCATGCACAAAAGACCCAAATTCAATCCTGAGCACTGTATAAACCATATGCAGTGATACACCCTGTCATCCCAGCACTCAAAAGGTAGAAGCAAGAGAACCAGAAAGTAGCTAGATAACACATTTAAGTCCAACCTAGGATATGTGAGCCTGTCTCAAAAATCTTGTTTGGAGCCGGGCAGTGATGTCACACGCCTTTAATCCCAGCATTTGGGAGGCAGAGGCAGGCGGATTTCTGAGTTCGAGGCCAGCCTGGTCTACAGAGTGAGTTCCAGGACAGCCAGGGCTACACAAAGAAACCCTGTTTTGAAAAACCAAAAAAAAAAAGTTATTTTGAAACCAGTCTCACTGTATAGCCCTGGCTGCCCCAAAACTCACTGTGTAGGCCACCAGAGCTTTCATACAGACCCGCCTGCCTCTGTCCTACTCCTCAATGGTGGGATTTCAGTTGTACGTAGGCCAAACTAAGCTTACCTAAAGAGGTATTAAAAAATGTGTGTGTTCAAGTGTAAAGGGCGCACGTGTGTGTCTGGGTGCATGGACATCAGAGGACAATCTCTAATGCTGGGTCTTATCTTTTTGAGACAGAGTCTCTCATTCGCCTGCAACTTCACCATGTAGCCTAGACTAACCCGCCTTCCAGGGCCAGGGGTATGCCTTATTTCTGCTTCCCATTTCGCCACTGCTGGAATTACAATTACAGAAGCATGCTACCACATCAGGCTTTTTCCATGGGTAATGGGGAACCAAATTCAGATCCCCATATTTGCCAGTCAAGTTACCAACTGAACTATCTCCCCAAGCTCCTAAACGAGGAGAAAAAAAAAAGAACTTAATATTTAAAGAAAATTCTTTTTTTAAAAAAATATTTATGAGTTCACTGTAGCTGTCTTCAGACACACCAGAAGAGGGCATCAGATCCCATTACAGATGGTTGTACGCCACCATGTGGTTGCTGGGAATTGAACTCAAGACCTCTGGAAGAGCAGTTAGTGCTCTTAACCACTGAGCCATCTCTCCAGACCCCTTAACTTCTTTTAAGACCCCTTTCAAGTAACAGTAGTGACTCATACACACTGTAATCCCAGAACTTGGGAGGCAGAGGCAAGAAGACTGCCCAAGAATTCCAGGCTAACCTGGTCTACAGAGAGGCCTTGTCAAAAAAAAATAAATAAATAAATAAAATAAAAATCCAGGAAGTTGGCACATACTTTTAATCTCAATTACAGAACTCAGATGGGAAAGACAGGAAGATAGGAGTTCAAGGCTCTCCTTGGCTACAGTGTACTGGAGGCCAGCTGGGCTACATGAGGTTGTCTCAAAAGAACAAAAGTTCCTTCCAAAACTTCTAAGTTACAGTTCTTTTCCAAAAACAATGCACATAACTACGAAAAATTCCATTTCAGGATCTCAGGTTGAGAATATCACACTCTATTCAGATATTAGGTGTTTGGACTCTATAAATACCAAAACTGTTACAAAAAATAACCACCAACCAACTGTCCATAATGTAACACACTAAATCCAAGCTAGGTATGTCGTTAGGAGGTGATGACCTCAGTGGACCATAAGCAAGTCCCTGTACTGATCCCAGCATCGCAAAACAATATTCTGGAGAGGTTTAGGAAGTTCCTTATGGTGACGCTTTCTACTTAAAAGGCAATAATATTAAAATGCCCAAAAGGTAAACCCCATTTTGTAAACAGTGTCTTACCGAATCTGCTCCATGGCTTCCCATGTCAGTGTTCTTGGTGGTGCGCCAGGAGCCTCCATTTGCCTTCTTATTTTCTGAAATCGCATTGCTTTTTTCTGTCGTTTCAAAGCGCTGAGGGAAAGAACCAATGGCAAAAGCCATGCTTGGAAGCAAGACTAGTGTTTCAAAAAAGTATGGGACTAAATCTTGCAGAGCCCAGCCCTCTTGTCTGACCGCAAAGGCAGTTCCGCCACGTCTGCCAGGTTAAAGCACTCTATGTACACTGCCCCAGAAATCTAACACCTACACTACCTGAACGTAAGCATACCGAATTCTCTAACGGGTGATGAAACACGTCACTGAGCAACGGGGCCTAGGGTCTCAAGGGAGCTGACCACTAGCCCCTGTGCCCTAGAGCCTATGCGGACGCGGCTGCTGGACGCCCGGAGCTAGGGGGCACCGCCAGCAGCGCCGGAGCGCAAAGCCTAACTTCAGGCTGAGGGCCCGCCAAGAAGCAGGTACCTCTCCACCTCCTGGAGTTCCCGCTCCTCCGGCTCCCAGTCGGAATCCGGGTCCGGCTCGCGGCTGACAGAACTCGGGCCCGCCATGCCCTGGGACGCGAACCCACAGCGAGCGACGGCGGCGCGGACACGGCCGGCCAAGAAGAGGGTCAGAGAGAGCGCCATTGCGACGCGAGGTGGTCATCTACACACAGCTCGCGACCGGAAAGCACCGGAAGGCACCGGAAGTGGGAGGGCGAACCCGGAAGCAAAGAGGAATGACCGGAAGTTAGGCGGTATCTTGAGCCTCTAGTGTACTGGGTGGGCGAGGCTGTAGCGTATTATCCAGTTGCCCACCCTTTCCTGCTTATTTTGGTTTTGCGGTGCTGGAGAGCCAAGCTAGGGCCTTGTACATGCTAGGCAAGCTACTGCCACTAACCTATCTCCCTAGCCATTGAAAAGAAAAAAATTTTTGAGACGGTTCGAGTTGCCCTAGCCTTGAATTCATCATCATCTTTCCTCAGCTTCCTAAGTAACTGGGATTACAAGCCTTAGTCACCAGGCTGGGCTGGGCTTCCCTACTTTAACTATGAGAAGAGCTTGCCTCAGGCGGGAGGTTCGAAAGGAGGTACAGCACGCACCTGGAAAACGACATAAACTTTAATAAAAAGACGGGTTCAGTTGCCCAGAGCCGCCCCTCTGGCACAGGCTGCCCAGGCCTGCCTGATTCTGCCACTGTGGCGGGAAGGGCGAACCCTCAGCAATCTTCTGATGGCGACTACACCGTACCTTGGGCTTTTGACTCCTCTGGGAAAGGAACTCCTTGTCGCCCAGTGACCTCCAGCCCCAAGCCACACCCAGGGTTCAGACCCATTGCTTAGGGATAAACTCAGCCTAAGGCATGATGAGCAGAGATGCATACAAGCTGGCCTTAGCTCTTCATCTTTTAGTCTTTACCGATCCCCAAAGAATCTTAGAATGTTGAAGAATTCTTTGTGTCTCCGTGTTTTTTGCCTTTTGCAAACAAAGGTCGTGGCCAGGCCTTTCCAATCTGGAACTTGTTGGCAGTCTTTCAATTAGCATAGATTGAAGACCATTTACTCTTTTGGTTGCGTGCTGGGCTTTCCTTCTTTTACCTGTGTTGGATGATGTTGAGGAGTGGGCTGGAATGCTGCAGTACTGGTGCAGAGGCAGGGCATAGGGTGAGATCCCCAGCCTTGGTTCCTCTGTGTTCAGAGTTTACCATGGAGGGCAAGGTGCAGCATTCAGTCCATGAGCCATTTTCCTGTCTCTCGGGCTGCAGTAGATAGCCCTGCTTTGGGGTTAAAGTGGGTGGCACTGATCCTGACAGGGCTCTGTTTATGGCTTCTAGCCTTCTGCTGGCTTGGCCTTCTGCAGTAGAAACATGGATTCCCCACTAAGTTGTAGTACTCACAGAAGAGATGTTTTCACCTCTTTCCCATCTGTGATCCAGTTACACAGAAGAATAGCACCCCATGATTCCCTCCAGCATCTTTACTACACTGTATTTTAATTAGTCTGTTTACGTGTCCATTTCCCTGTTAACCTTTGTTGAGGGCTGGGACTGTCTCTGCCATCTCTATCACCAGGGTCACTAGATAGAAGCAAGTAAATAAACGGATCCTTCCCCCATTCCTAGCTACCAGGAATGCCACTTTGTATCTTAGGAGCAGCCCAGCTGTAACAGTTGCTACTGGGAATTTACACCAGTCAAAAGTGACCAAGGCTAGTTTTGTATACTTACGGCTAGTGAGCCTGACTCTAGAGCTGGAAAAATAGTGCCTCCCAGATTTCTTCATTGACAATGAACAGGGGCCAGTGGCTGCTGAATCTCCTATCCAGTTGAAGTTCTTGGGCTGAAGATGGTACCGGGAATGCTGTGCAATTGCGGGATTCATGCTTGATAGTGGCCCTAAGATCCTGGGGATCAATTCGTGGGGCCGAAGTGGTTGCAGGAAATGAGGAGGGATCTGCTCTGAGGCAGCCCCTCTCAGGAACACCATTGGGACCAAATTCACAGGTTGCAGTTCTTGACTGCTCAGCCCGTCCTGGTGAAATCTAGGCTAGAGGAGAAGAGCAGCCCCTTACCATATTTCTTGTGAGTCTGGATAGAGTGTTGGAAGAAATATGTAACTAAAAAATAAAACAGTTTCTGCTAGGCCATAACCATTGTTTAACTAGTTATTCTTTGGGGGTTCATCAAAAACAGAGGGCCCAACAGGTTTGCTACTAGCCCAGGGAATAGTGAAAACGGCAGGTGTTTTGTTGGCCCAAGACTGTTTACTTAGCTCCCATTAGAGCCAGGGCATTGGCAATACTAGGGTGAGTACATAGAAGCCACTGAGCATGGTGGTGGCCTTGTTATTTGTCAGTCATGAGTTGTGGGTTACTATGAAACAGGAATAGAGACAACAAGTCTCTTGCAATTGAGAAAGTTGGGAACTGCACTTGGCTGGATTGCAATACCAAACCCAAGGGAGCCTGGGAACAGACATCATGGAACCAGCAGACCCTCTCCCAGGCTCCAGTGACAGATACCATCACATAAACCTCCTTTGGTGTAACCACCACCACGTGTTGCCATCACAGCCCTTGTTCCCTTGCTTTGTGAGAGACTTCGCAGGGACCCTCACCCGATACTCATGAAGCTTTCTGTGGCTCCGGTGGCTGGGGTACAGCATCCGAGTGAGCTGCTCTACAATGCCCAGGCTTCGGATGAGATTCTCTCTTTGTAACAGGAGCTTCATCCGCTCAAGCTCTTCCTCTTCCACAATGTCCTGAGGCTGCGTAGTGTCCAGTTGTACTGGTAGCAGCTACAAGGTACAGGAGAGATACAGGATGTCCAAAATGAGTCTCATACCACCAGCAAGGATGGCAGCAGGACCCCTGGCCCACTCTACCTCCTTCCCTCTCTGGGCCCCACTTTAAGATTCTCTTAGCTGTCCATTCTCTCACCTTCTGTTCCAAAAGGTCAGATCCAATTTACTAGCTAGAGACTCTTCTCTCTCAAGCAAGGAGAGAGGGGACCGCAAGGGTTCCCTTCCCTAGTAGGGGACAGCAAAGATTCCCTTCCGTAGTAATCCCAATTTAGTTTTGTGTGAGAAGGTAAGAGCCACAGCCCCTGACACCTCTTTCTCCCGGTTCCGGTTCCTGTAAGCCAGGTTGGTGGCAAGGATCCTTGTAGCTGTTCTGGATCGGCTTTTCTCCCCAGCTGATTCTCCCTGGTTCTGCTCCTTGTTTTCCTTGCGCTTCTTGGTGCCTGGGTTCTCCTGCTGTTCCTGCTTTAGGCGAATCTCTTCCAGTTGCTGCCTGATGAGACACAGCCATTTCAGACCCAGGAGGGATGGTGTGGGGAGAATGGGGGTGGGCTGAAGGAGAACAGGATGGGCTAATGAATGGAACTCATGATGTGTTGCTGGAATTGATTCGAGTATAGGAAACACAATGAAGGAAAGAATCATTAAGGCTCTGTTTGTGGGCTGGGATGATAACGCAGGCACTGAAATCCCTCCCCTGAAAGCATGAGGACCTGAATTCAACACCCAGATCCAAGTACAAAAAGCCAGGCATGGTAGCCCATGCTTGTATCTCAGCACTGGGGAGACAAAACATAGGCAAGTCCCTGGCTTCTCATTGGTCAGCTAGCCTAGCCTTGTTGATGAGTTTCAGGCCAATAAAAGACTCAAAAAATAAAGTGGGCCAGACATGGGGGCATTTTTAGTCCCAGCACTTGGGAAGCACAGGCAAGCAGGTTTCTGTATTTGGAGCAAGCCTCATCTACACAGCAAGTTCCAGGCTAGCCAAAGCTATATATGGAGACCCAGTTTTAAAAACATAAAACTTTAAGAATAAAGACATAAAAAATAACAAAGTGGGGCTGGCAAGAGGCTCAGCTGGTAAAGGTGCTACCACCCAGCCTGACTGCTGGAGTTCATTTGCTGGAACTCACATGAGACGTGGCCCTGAAAGATTTCTCAACTGCCACATGTGCACGTGCTATACACACACACACACACACACACACACACACACACACACAC
>JADRCD010212825.1:0-11450 GCA_019843815.1 Montemys delectorum
GGTGATGGATTCCTATCCCTCCGGAACTATAAACTGAATAACCCTTCCTTCTATAACTCTCCCTGAGCATGGCTGCTTTATCATAGCAACAAAAAAGTAGCTAATATAGACAGGTTTGTGTCTTTCCACCAGCCTGCAGAGTTTATCACCTAAGTGATACTCTATATTAATCTCGTTGGCTGCAGTTCAACAAGGATCCCTGAAGTCTCTTCATATTGTGGCTTCGGACAATGTCTACTTTTAGGGCACGCATGCCATTTCTCACAAGATGGCAGTGGAAGGGATAGAGCAGTTGTAGGTGTTAAAGCAGTCCATCTCTGTAGGTGACCAGATAAGGTTGACACACCACATGGCAGTGGCAGTCAAGTGGCCACATCAAGGAGGAGGGGCTTGTGCTGGGCAGAAGGAACATGGTGGAGAGTCCGTCATCCCGATTAGTCCTGTGACACAGGCTCCTGACAGTCTGACAGTGGGTGTGTGGGTGGTACTGCATGGACCTGCAAGACGGCCATAGAGTTTGGTCTGGTGCTGTCAGTGTGCCTGGTCTGTCCCATAGAGTTTAACACACCTACATGTTCCTCATGTAAGCTGCTAAGTGGTGCTGGCTTTGTTGCTGTTGTTTTGTTTTGTTTTGTTTTGTTTTGTTTTTATACACAGCCTCATCCTGGGCAATGATTTTCACTGGAAAGATGGTGACTTCTTGTTTGCACAAACAAGCTGTGGGGTCACTCCGCCTCCGTGTGTCCACACAATGGTACAAACTGTCTTTTATGAAGAGGGATTTCAGAGTGGCTCTTTCCACCATACATAGTAAAGGATCTAGCAGCCCAGCCGATTTCCCTGAAGGCATGTGTTTTATGAAATTAAAAGTTGTAGAAGTAAGCAAAAAATGAAAATATCCGTACATGTGCCGCTAAGCATCCAGTGTTTTTCTAAGCATCCAATGTTTTCCATTTGTCTGGTTTCTTTCTCACCAACACAGTATCTATCTTTCCACATCAGCAAGTACCCCCTCCTTAGCATCCCCCCAGGCAAAGGGTTTAAGTTCCGAAATCTCTAAGGAGTTTTCTCATTGATTCAGGACAGCAAATTGTTCTGCTGGAGGAGACAGGAGGGGAGAGGCTCACTCTGATCCAGGAGAGTTGGTGATTCACCCGGAGCTGCTCAGGTGAGAGTGCCGGAAGAAAATGCACTCAGACGGGTGTCTAGTCAGGAAACTGGGATCAGAAAACACGTCTAGATCAATTTCTCAAGCTGCACTAAATGTAAATGTAATATATACTACATGTTTAAAGTTATATGTAAATTTTAAATGTTTGCTTTTTTATTTTATGTGTATGTATGTATGTATGTATGTATGTATATGTATACCACATGTGTACAGTGCCTGCAGAGGTCAAAAGAGGGCATCAGATATCCGGGTACTGGAGCTAAGTAAGGATGGCTATGAGCTGTGATGTGGGTGCTGGGAATCAAACCTTCATCCTCTGGGAAAGTGGACAGTGCTCTAACGATCCATCTCTTCAGACCCTATCAAGTACATTAGAACTTTTAGAAGTTGTTTTTTTTCCACACTTGGTTGCATTTAAAAGAAAGAAAACAAAGACAGAAGGCTCCTCCAGCATTACCTGTCGAGTCTGAGCATCCTTCTGGGCTCACTGGTGTGGTGAGTGAGGACAGACTCTGAGCAGGAAGGATTTTATAGGGTGTAAAGCATCCCACATGCTGAAGTCAGGAACCAGGCTGCGCACACCTGTTCCCAGAGCCCCCATCATCCAGCTCTGTCCAGGGTCTGCCTGGAGGACTGGGGACAGTGAAGCATGCTTGCCTTACACAGTGCTTTACACACGAATCACTGCAAACATAAACCAATCCAAACAAACAACAATAAAAAAAAAAATTGATGCTGACTCCTCCTCCTTTTCCTATCTGGGTCCATATTACAGTTGTTAAAAACCTATGAGGACGAGAACAAATGGCCATTTTTATTCATTCTCAACTAATAACTAAGGTCAACGTAGACATACCCACATATGCACATATGGGTTCACACACATGTGCACTCTTGGGCAAAGGAAAATGTCACACGTGTCCCCTGAAGTTCAGCTGAATAAGGTGTCTATAATGGATTAAATTGAGAAAAACATACCAGTTTATAATATGCACAAAGGCAGCCATAAAATTATTCTCATGCTCAGTGGGGTGTACTTCAGAAGACAACATCCCCGTTGTTTATAGCGGAGGAGGGGAACAGGGGTGAGGATGATGATGGAATGACTAGGGGAATAAGCTGTCCTGAAGACGGAAGTCAGGGCACACTCCAGCCCAAGGACAGACCACATCTAGTGATGTAATGTCACTAGTGACAGAAGACCATGCAGATGTGGTCACATTTCTCAGATGGCCTCTCTCTCTCTCTCTCTCTCTCTCTCTCTCTCTCTCTCTCTCTCTCTCTCTCTCTCTCTCTTTCTCTCTCTCTCTCTCTCTCTGTACACTGTAGCTGTCAGACACACCAGAAGAGGACATCGGATCCCAGATGGTTGTGAGCTACCATGTGGTTGCTGGGAATTGAACTCAGGTCCTCTGGAAGAGAGCAGTCAGTGCTCTTAACTGCTGAGCCATCTCTCCAGCCCATCAGATGGCTTGTCTAATAGGTAACAGACTTCCAGGTTGCCGGGGTGGGGGGTGGGGCGGGGGGGGTGTCTCCCTCTGCAGTCAGGACTGGGAATTCTGAACAGAGTCTCCCTGATCTTTTGGGATGAGAAGGACCTTGGCTCTGAGTTTTTGCTTTCGTTTTTTAATTTCCATTAGCCCCAGGTGCTCATCATGACAAAAAGCTACCATGTTTTGGATATCATTTCCCAAGCCCAATATATGTGCATACATATTCACTCTCATTACCATGGTTCACTTCCTCAGCACTGTTATCTCTTGAGATCTTGTGGCATCAAACACTTCCCTGGACCTGGTTGCCACAGGCCAGCCGATCTGGGCCTCCCTCAACCTGCGGGAGAAATAGGGTCCTAGTCAGGTCGATGAGGCGTAGGCGAAGAGTGACAAACAGAGCCAACACAAGGGTGTGTGAATCTGAATGTATTTCTTAAAAATGGCATCAGACTTTTACAGTCATTGCAAAAGAGAAATGATAAATCTGGCAGCTCAGCAGTCAAGGTACATTTGAGGCTACCTAAAATACACTGGGTCTAAAAACAGCTGCCATCTCCTCTGGACTGGTGTAGCACCCCCGGGCTCCAAGCACACTCGGGCCGCATGGGCCTGGCTGGAGTCCTGCGGGGCTGCGGCTGAGCCAGCCAAGACCACGGAGGCTCGAATCTCGAATGCTGACTCTAGAATGCTGAATACTCGACTGCTCAATCTCTTGAATCTGGTTCTGTACCTCCTCCCCTCCCCCCTCCCCCGCCCAAGGCCCAAGCGCTCTGGGCCCGGGGGCTGCGGACTGCATGAATCTAAGTCCTAGTCCACCCTTCCTAGGTAGAACCTCCCACTATGCTAATCTTCTGGGCTAGTAGAGACTCTTGCTAATTCCTAGGAGTGGTTCAGCTGCAGTCCTTGACAGAGAATGAGGATTCTACTTGACCTTGCCCTGGGATAAGTCTCCCATTCTGTAAGCTTCAATGCTGTGGTCCCTTCCTTATTTCCCTAACAATGCCAGAGGCAATTAGTCTGGGTGGGTAACATTCCAAACCAGGGTTTGACTAAGATGTTGGAACTTTGGTAAAAGTCAGAGAGCCAGGTCCTATTTTGTCTAGCCATTAATATATTATATCTTGGTGGGCACCTAGCATGTGAGTTGGCAGGGGCATATCTGGGCTACCTCTGAGTTAGGGGTGCCAGGGACAATGCGGGGGCGGGAGACCGACTTTCCTTGAAGTTTTCGCCTCAAATACTGCTGCCACGCAAGGTCTGTGTGGCACCTGGTCTATCTCCAGCTGAGACTAGATTACTAGAGAAGGTGGCAGTACCATATTCAGTCTCTCATCCACCGAAATGAGCATCTACATCTGCATGCTTATCCCTGTGAACAATGTCCCAATGAGAGCATCTATTCTTATCAATGTCTGTACTTTCTGTGCCCTCAGTTGTAGGCGGCAGTAACACATGGCACCCCATTGCTCTGCAGAAGGCTGCGTGCACCAGCACTGTCTTGGTGTTCTATGCTGGCATTCAGTGGATGCTTAGGATCTTTTCAGAGGTGGCCTGGGACGCCAGCCATGATGGTCTAGATGTAGTCACAGCACCCCAGGGGCTTTGGGACTGAGTTTGAGGCCAATCTAGACAACGTCGCAAGGCGTCAACAAACAAAAGAAACCACCAAACCAAACACCAATAAGTAATGTGACCTGTTTGGAAGTAAAACAAATTATTATTATTATTATTATTATTATTATTATTTAGTTTTTAAAAAATATTCTTCTTTAATTATGTACCTGTGTGCAGGTTATGTGGGTGTATTCACGTGAGTGCAGTGCCCAAGAAGGTGAGAGACATAGCATCCCCTTGGAGCTGGAGTTACATGCAGTCATGAGCTTCCTGATGCAAGTGCTGGGATCAGAAGTTGGATCTTCTCCAAGTGCAGCAAGTGCTCTTAACTGCTGAGCCCTCTTTCCAGCCCCTCCTTGCTCGTTGGACTTGTGTTTTCCTGCCTGCTGATCTCTTAATCATCTTTTGATGTGTTTGCTGGCATTGGCTTATGGGCTATGAATCTTCCCCTAGCTCCACCTATTTTTTTCTGTGGGATTGCTCTTTCTCATTAACCTTGTGAAAACATGCCACATCTCAGTGGGAATGGTTTTGTATTGAGTTCACAAATCTAGCATCTGTCTATTCATTGGATGTCAACTTTCATCTACAGAAAATTCCTACCACACCCATTCCTTTATATTTTCCAATATATTTCTTTCAGAATAACCAGTTACTCTCCTACACTGGCTAAGTTCTCCCCAAAGGCCTGCAAAGATGGGCTC
Organism: Montemys delectorum; assembly: GCA_019843815.1. NCBI lineage: Eukaryota > Metazoa > Chordata > Mammalia > Rodentia > Muridae > Montemys > Montemys delectorum. The sequence goes on from JADRCD010212825.1 coordinate 4,986, forward strand.
AGCGGTTAAGATCACTGCCTGCTCTTACAGAAGATCCAGCTTGGGTTTCCAACACCCTCCTGGCAGCTCATAATTGTCTGTAAATACAGATCCAGAGGATCCAGCACCCTCTTCTGGCCTTTTTGGAAATTGCATACATGTAGTACATAGCTATCCATGCAGGTGAACATTCCTACCCATAAAATAAAAATAAAGAAACCTAAAAAGGGGGAGGGGGAAACTACCCTCTAAAGCAGCAATTCTCAACCTGTGGGTCATGACCCTTTCACAGAGGTCACCTAAGACCATTAGAAAACACAGAATGTTTATGTTATGATTCATAACAGTAGCAAAATTTTAGTTATAAAGTAGCAATGAAAATAATTTTGTGGTTGGGGTCACCACAACATGAGGGTCTGTATTAAAGGGTTGCAGCATTAGGAAGGCTAAGAACTGCAGCTCTAAAGGTTCATGTACTCTCACAGATCTCCTCAACACCTTCTTCTTCTTCTTCTTCTTCTTCTTCTTCTTCTTCTTCTTCTTCTTCTTCTTCTTCTTCTTCTTCTTCTTCTTCTTCCTCTTCCTCTTCCTCTTCCTCTTCCTCTCCTTCTCCTTCTTCTCCTCCTCCTCCTCTCCTCCTCCTCCTCCTTCTCCTTCTTCTTCCTCTTCTCCTTTTCCTCCTCATCTTCCTCTTCCTGGGGCTGAATCTGAGTTACTGAAGTCCACACTGTTCACAATGAACAATATCACTCATGTAGGCCCCAACTCTCACTATTTTGCCTTTTGTATATATTTAATTAATTTATGGGGCATTCATTTTTGCATGTGGTATAAGAGTATGGTGTGTTTTACTGTTGAAGATCCAGCCAGGCCTGGACATTAAAGTCCAACATTAAACAATTAACTCCTCATTTTTCCACCACCCTGAGTGGTGATCCTGAATGTGCCTTCCTTATGCTCCTGTGTTGATTTGCCACTGTTCCTGGCTCCTACAGCTTGACTACATTGAATTACAATGACCTTATCCTACCTCTGTAGTTTCATTTCCTTTCATTTCCTTAGGCAAATTTCCTTGTCCCTTTTGATCTTTTCTGTCACCTTTTTGTGTACCTTGGATCTGGTGGCCCTGCTCTGAGCAGATGCTGGGCTGCTAGGCATGCACGGCACACTGAGCCATACCCCTGGCTGCCCTTTCTTAACATTTCCTGTCCATTCTTGGCATTTGTCTTACCTTAACCCTGACACCCTTCATTTTCCATTAGTTAAGAGGAATTGCGTGGCCCTGACCTGGGCAGAGTGGCATGCGCCTGTAACCCCAGCACCAGGAGGAGGCAGGGGAGAGAGGAGGATGGCCCACAGTGTGGGGCTGGTATCAGCTGCATGGTGAATTGCAGACTAAACAGGGACACATTGTACGCAAAGAAGAGAATTATATTAATTTTAGAGTAATTAATACTTTACATCTTAAAGTGCTATTAAATTTTCCATTCAAGAAAGTGTTTGTTTTCTGTATCTTTAACTGAAACTTTGTAGTTTTCTCTGACTCTTCTATTATTGTCTTATGAAAGAAAATGCATTCATTTTTTAAGATTTATTTAATGTATGATAGTTACATATATTACACTTTCTTTTTTCTTTTCTTTTCTTTTCTTTTTTTTTCTTTCTTTTTTTTTTGTTTTTTGTTTTTTGTTTTTTGTTTTTTGTTTTTTGTGAGACAGGGTTTCTCTATGTAGCCCTGGCTGTCCTGGAATTCACTCTGTAGACCAGGCTGGCCTTGACTCAGAAATCCGCCTACCTCTGCCTCCCAAGTGCCGGGATTAAAAGTGTATGCCACCACTGCCCGGCTATCTTACATTTTCTTTAAGCTTAAATTAATTTTCCTATTTATCAATGTGTAGGGATAGGGAGGCATGTGTGTCATAGCTCACATGCAAAGGTCAGAGAACTTTGGGGGGTCACTTTAAATGGATCCTGGGGATTCAACTGTGGTCTCTGGATTTATTCAGGCATAGACTCTACCTGTTGAGTCCCCTCACAGCCACTCCCATCTTGATTTTTTTGGTTCACTATAGAGGGTTTATTTTAAAAGATTTAATTATTTTTACTTTATGTGTATAAATGTTTTGTCTGCTTGTTGAATATATGTGCATCACATGTGTGAAGTGCCTTCGGAGGCTACAAGGATGTCAGACCCTTGGAACTGGAGTTACAGATGATAGTGAACCATCATGGGGGTGCTGGGAATTGAACCCAGGGCCTCTGGAAGAGCAGTGCTCTTAACCATTGAGCCAAATGTCCAGTCCTCACAAGTAGATGCTTCTTAAACAGCTTTAATGGAACATAACTTCTTTCTAATTAGATATTGGGCAATAAAATCACGCTATTTCTTTATTTTATCTATCTATCTATCTATCTATCTATCTATTTATTTATTTATTTATTGGGGTTTTTTTTCGAGACAGGGTTTCTCTGAATAGCCCTGGCTGTCCTGGTACTCATTCTGTAGACTAGGCTGGCCTCGAACTCAGAAATCGTCTGCCTCTGCCTCCCAAGTGCTGGGATTAAAGGCGTGCACCACCACCGCCCGACTATTTCTTTATTTTAATAAAGTGTATAACTCAGTGATTTGTAAGCTTGAAATGTTTCCCCACGTGCACCTGACTTTTGTCACCCAGCGACCACCATGTCTTCCTGTGTCTATGGTTTACCTGGTTCGGGTAGAAATGGAACCACTTAGTGTAACCCTCATGCCAGCTGCTTCTCCTTATCCCAGTATTTGGCACTTCATACAGGCTCGGTCCTCTATAAAATGTTCTCTGTGTGCCTGGACCACGGTTTGTTTGTCTGTTGATTGACCCGTGGAGGGTGGAGTAGTTTCTACTTTAAGCTGCATAAGCTCTTCTCTGTTGTCAGTCCTCTTGGGCATTACCTTCGGGTGGATTGGCTGGATTATAGAAGGCTCTTTGTCTAACTTTTTGATGAAACACCAAACTGTTTTCCACAGTGACTGGATTCCTTTTGCAGACCTACAAGCAATGTACTGGGAATATATACTATCTTATTTTTCAGTTCAAAAGATGAGAATCAAATGTGAAGCTCTGCAGCTTCAGAATGGCCACTCTAGCTGTTCTGACGATATAGAATACTAAATAATTGAGATATATTGACTTGAGGCCTGGTTAATTTAGGAGTATGATGTTTTTCATTTCCAACTTTTTCTTTTAGACAATAAAGCTAACTTTTAAAAAAGAAAGAAAAGGAATATCTAGTCCCTAAATGTAAGTAAATAAGATTTTAAAATTTAAAGCTATTTTAAGGACTGTTGTATATTGATATATACATATATATGTATATATACACACATATACACACATATATATGATATATATGAGATATATATATGAATTCAATGTTTTGCCTACATGTATGCTTGTGTATCATATGTGTGTGTGTTGCCTGTGGTGGCCAAAAGATGGCATCAGATCTCTTGGATATGAAGTTGTAGATGGTTATGAGCCACCAAGTGGTTCTGGGAATCAAACCAAGGTGAAGAGCAGCCAGTGCTCTTAACAGCTGAGTCATCTTTCTAGCCTCAAGAGTTTGTCTTTTAAAGTGGCTGTTTAAGTGGCTAACTCGAGTTTATGAAAATTCATTACATGAATTTTGGCTTGAGATTATGACATTTTTCATCCAGGTCTGAGACAGCCCCAAACATATTTCTGCCAAGTTGCTTTTTACATGTTCATGCAAAGAGGCATTCTTGGACTAGTGATTATAAAATCAAATATCAATCTCCTCCGAAAATTGCTCTGCACCCTGGAGCCTCACATATCCAGCCAAGAGTTAATGATCTGAAAGTGAACAAGCTCACCATCTCATGAGGGTGCTTATTGGCTTTGATCTTTAATAAATGACAAGGTCATATGCACAGCAAGGAGTTGTGCAGAACCACGAAGGAGCATGCTTTTCATTGGTTTCCAAGCCATGACTGATTTCCACATCTCTTTTTCGTATTCATGTTCCTAGGGTCGTATAAAAACCTCCTGAGCAGAGGAATCATGAGCAGGCAAAGGTTAAGCAAGCTTGCCTTTGCTGACAGCTGTCACTCATGGGCTGCCTTTCTTAGCTTCCAGATTTGGTTTTTCCTCACAGTCTAGCTTTATCAAACCCAGGCAAAGGTCATACTAGTGGGTTAATAAGCCAGTGTGACGATACAGAGAGATCCTCTCCTGTAGTCTATATGACAATTTTTTTTTTATGTAATGCAGATGGTTTTAACAATAATCATGATTTTTCTTTACCTTTGAAACAATTTTTTAAAATATTTATCTATTGATTTTATGTAAACACATGTCACTGTCTTCAGACACAATAGAAGAGGGCACTGGATCCTATTACAGATGGTTGTGAGCCACCATAAGGTTGCTGGGAATTGAACTCAGGACCTTTGGAGGAACAGTCAGTGCTCTTAACCACTGAGCCACCTCTCCAGCCCTCTTTGAAACAATTTTTAAAGACTATTTGTTGTTGTTGTTGTTGTTGTTGTTTGGTTGATGTTTGTTTTGTTTGTTTTTCTAGACAGGGCTTCTCTCACACTGTAGACCAGGCTGGCCTTGAACTCAGAGATCCTCCTGCCTCAGCCTTCCCAGTGCTGTGATCAATGGTGTGCACTGCCACCACCTAGTTTATTTCCTTTTCTTGAGCATCACACCCTACCTACCAGCGTGTGCTTAGCTTACACTGTGCAAATGCCAGAGTGTGTAGCCCAACAGCAGGGACCCAGTGCTATGTGCAGAGTAGCGGAACCAAGCCCAGCCAGCCACAATGTGCTTGATAAAAGACCCAGCATCAGCGAGAGACGGCAGATGTCGAGTCCGCAAGTGGCCTGTGCAACACAGGGGGCCTTCTATGCTGATTCCACCTAGGATTCAAGAGTCTATGAAATAAGGAATTGCATCATACCGTAAACTCAACAACTGGCATCTATCTTCTGCTTCCATGAATAAAGAGTTCAGAGGTCATTGCCTGCATCCTACAATGAGCAAAACTGGACAACACTGAGTTTTTGTCCAGCTCTCTAAGAACTGAGGGTATAGGTAAGAGGGTCAGGCATGGCTCCCAAATCTGTAGACACAGGTGGGTAAGGAGCTCTGTGACATTAGCAGTGCTCCTCCCCCAAGGCTATGCTAAAGGAACTAGTCCCCGTCACCTCAGCACAGGGCCTTGTGGGAAAGAACAGTACTGAGTATAGAGTTCCTTAAATCACTAACGATGAGGTCACACTGAAGCAGAGCTGGGTTCTCCACCCAGGATGAGGGGTGTCCTAATGGGTAGAGAAGAGACATAGGACAGAGCTGGGGGTGGGGGTGGTTTCCATGTGACAACGGAAGCAGATCCCAGGTGGTTACAACTGCGAGCCAGGATTAGCCCAGAAGCCAGGGTGAGGCGAAGGACTCTTCCCCCATGATTCAGAAGCAGTGAGACAGGCAATCAGTCAGCTTCCATCCTGCAAGGGTTGCAGGTACATGCATTTCTGCTTTCAGCTCCCTGATTTGCAGCATTCTGTTACTGCAATTCTGGGAAAAAGAAACAGAGATCTAGGGTGGAGACCATGGACTAGCAAAACCAGCCAGAGCCAGCTTAGCTGGGGTGGGGGCTGTTAATCATTGGAATCACATAATATTCTGGTACCTCACTGGAATTGGACGCTCCAAGTTCACAGTCATGGATAAAATCCCCACAGTCTGGTGTCTGGGAAGCCCACTGTTTTTCATGGTGGCCGTAAAAATGTTTACCCTGTGGCCTGGCATGGTGGCAAAGGGCTATACATCCAAGGCTTTGGAGCCTACAGCCCAATACAAGTTCAAGGCATCTGGGCTACAAGAGAGACCCTGTGTCAACAAAACAAACACAGTCTTGTGCCTCTGTGAGAGGCAGGAAAATAGTACCCATTTATAAACCCTCCTAGTGCCTTCTCCGTAATGGAAGCCAACTCTGCCAGGACTTTGCCAGGTTGTTGTCTGGTACAGAATGAAGCCAGCCTTCCAGCCCCTAAATCTGGCTTTGTGTCTTACCTAAGCTGGAGAGAGAGATTCTGGTGGCCACAACCCAAGAATACCCTTCCCAGGAGACAGATCCTCTCCCTAAGTTAAGCAGGCCCCAGCCTGGGATCAGGGGTTGCAGTTGAAAGATCTATAAGACAAAAGACTGCTTCAGAAGTGCTTTGGGGGCCAATGAGACGCCTCAGTGGATAAAGGCGCTCCTTGCCAACTTTGATGACCTAAGTTCTATACCCAGGATCCACTCGGTGGAAGGAGAGAACTGACTCCCACAAACTGACCTCTGACCTTCTACATACCCCTCTCATGGCATATTTTGTAGCCACACAGATACTGCACTAAATAAATAAGACATGATTGGTAAAGGTTCTCAGAGAAATACAAAGGCGACAGAAGAATCAAAAGAACAGAGTAGAGTCGGGCATGG
>JADRCD010212826.1:3202-15551 GCA_019843815.1 Montemys delectorum
TCTCTCTCTCTCTCTCTCTCTCTCTCTCTCTCTCTCTCTCTCTCCTTATGTAATAACAGGTAAGAATCCCAACTCAAGACTGGAGAGAATTTGTGACCAAAGCCTCACGGGTCTGGGCACCCCTCTGCTTTATCTTGCTTGTTCCTCTACGCTCAGGTGTTTACTTGTGACTTAGGGGCCAAATCCTGCTAGCTTCCTGTTTTTGTTTTAAAAGACAAACCAGCAATTTAATTTCCACAACCTTCTAGTTACAGTGGCAGGGTAGTTGGCAGAGATGGTGAATGCTCCCCCCCTCCCCCCCCCCACATACAACCCCTCAAAATGTTCACTAACCCCAGCCAAGAAGTCCCCAGTCTTCCATTTCCTGCCAACTTCGTTCAACAGGAAGTACCAGGGTAACACTTCCTGCACTTGTCTGGCAGGAGAACCCACAGCACCCCCCACCCCACCCCCCAGACATCGACACCGCCTCTTAATTTATCAGGTCAGGACAACATAGCTCTTTTAACTGTCCTGAAACCTCACTTCCCTCCCAGGCTGCAGTTAGCAGTCATGTGATAGCAACAACCTGCTTTGGTGTTGCCTGTTGCTAGTAAGGCGTGGGTGAGGGTGTAAGACTGAATGACACAGCACAGTGGTCTGAGCTTGACTGGAGCACTGTCAGACGACTTTGTGTGTACAACAGGAAGTTTGGGGCCAATTGCTACCAGCTAGGGAAGTGATCCTACAATTTTTTTTTTTTTTAAAGAATTGGTTGAGTACATTGTCCTCAGACACCCCAGAAGAGGGCTTCTGGATCCCATAACAAATGGCTGTGAGCCACCATGTGGTTGCTGGGAGCTGAACTTAACTTCAAAGAGCAGTCAGTGCTCTTAACCACTGAGCCACCTCTCTCCAGCAGATCCTGTAATTCTGAAGGCCACACACTTGTGTGTGTTCATCTCTCATGGGTCTCTCCCATGGCCTCTTGCCACCATCTTTGCCCAAATGCCCCCCACCCCCTCCATTCTGGTTTTCTGAGGCTACCTCTCAGTCACTCCATTAGTTTTCTGGAGAAACGATTGCCAATACACTGTGTCTATCGGCCTTGTCATCAGGAGGCTCTCTCCCCTTCCATCATCTACATCTTTCTAGAGCTATGCTGATTTCTTTTTCTTTTGCCTGATGGTATTGAAGACTTGTATCTTATGATTGGTTTTGCTTAATTAAATAATCTTTGGATTTATTTTTGTTATGTTTTATAAAAAAGAAAAAGAAGCCAGGGATATATTTGGAGGTGCAGTATGGTATTGGGGGGGAGGGGCAGCCCTTCCCCACTAAGGTACCAGCCACACAATGTATAGTATAGAATAGAGGTGGGGTTTTTTAAATTTTTATTTTATGTATTCATCATTGTTCTCTTCAGACACACCAGAAGAGGGCATCAGACCCCATTGCAGATGGTTGTGAGCCATCATGTGGCTGCTGGGAATTGAACTCAGGACCTCTGGAAGAGCAGTCAGTGCTCTTAACCACTGAGCCATCTCTCCAGCCCTAGAATGAGTCTATTTAGGGCATGGGGAGGGGAGTTGATGGAGTAGTAGAGAAAGAGAAAAAGCAGACAGCAGACAGAGAGAGAGAGAGAGAGAGAGAGAGAGAGAGAGAGAGAGAGAGAGAGAGAGGTAGAGAGGTAGAGGAGGCTGGCCATGAACATGAAGAGGGGGGAGGGGAATGGTGATAGTAGGGACAGAGAGGGAAGAGAAGAAGGGAGTAAGAAGAAGAGCAAGAGAAGAGAGAGGAGGAGGCAAGCGCCCCTTTTATAGTGAGTTGGGTACACCTAGCTGTTGCCAGGTAACTGTGGGGCGGAGCCTAGAAGGAAACCCAACAATTTTCCCCATGTTTGTTCTTTGTGTGTGTTTTTTCTTTTGTATTGTGTGTGTTCACCTGTGCACATGTATATGTGGAGGCCAGAAGTCAATGTCCCATGTCTTCCTCTGGGATTCTCTACCCCTTCCCCCACTTTTGGAGCCGGACTCTCACTGAACCTGCAACTCACTAATTTTCTAACCCAGCTGGCTACCGAAGCCCCAGGGTTCCTCCCATCTCCACCTCTGCAGTACTGGGATGACCAGTGCCTGATGCAATGGGAGCTTGAACTCAGGTCCTTAGGGTTGCCCAGCGAGCACTTTATTGACCAAGCCATCTCCTTTCTCCATGTTTAATGGCTCACTGTGTTGGCAGGTGATGCTCAAAGCAGCAGCAGAAGCCATGCTTGGAATTTCTTCCCGTTAGAGACATTCATGCTGCCTGCTGGCGTGGAAAAGGTGAGTGCCTCTCAGCCACAGAGGGCCTGGGTCTCTCGGTAGCATTGGTGTGACCATGGAAACCACCCTGATGCCGCACAGCCTAAGGGGTCTTTTCAGTATCTGATGGAGGCTGCCATCAGTTTTCAGGCACGGCGTGCTCGGTTGTCCATGGCTGAGGAGCTATGTCAGGCGTGCACCACCCACCGAGGGTGTTCTATCATAAGACATGCAACTTGGTGGCTGGGGATGGGGCTCAGTAGTAGAGTGCTTGCCCTGCATATATGATGTTGAGTTTAGTCTCCTGTCCTGAGAAATTAATTCAGTTTGGTATATCTGTGTCTCTGGATGTATTTTTCACCATAATCTATTTAGATCAAGTTATATTTATCCTTATTTGTAGTCACTTAAGTGGCATTTCTCCAGTTTTGAAATCTAACCCACACTCTGAAGGAAAGTTGATTATGCTTGTGTTTGAAATGACTTTTTTTTCTCCTGCAGGAAAATCTCCACTTTTATGCTGCAGACATGACTATCTCAGTAATAGAGAATATGAAGTGCAGCCTCTTGGGTCAACAGCAGCCAGAGATCTGGGGCACAGAAGAGGCCAGCAGGTCACGTGGGACTGGAGCAGAAGTGACCTTCTCTACCCATGCAGAGCAAGAGCCAGGCTCTTCTGCTTCTTCACACGCTGGCTGCAAAGGTAAAGTTGGGCAGATACTTGAGTGCTCTGAGTGCTATGATCTCAGCGCAGCGCAGGCTGTGTCCTTGATCCAGTCCTGAAAGAGGGAGGTTTTCCCCATCCTTTGAAGATGTGTTCAACCCATGGTCCATTGGCCATATGCACCCCAGGATCATCATGAATGTGACTCAGTTCAGAATGAGAAACTAATTTAGAACATTATGAGATGTGTGTGTGTGTGTGTGTGTGTGTGTGTGTGTGTGTGTGTCTGTATGTAATATGTGGCTTGGAACTCTCTGGCTAGAATAGGTGACTCCAGTGAGCTCCCAAGATCCACCTGCACCCACCCACTTCCTGTGTTGGGATTATAAGCACCAAACTACCAGGAGCAGCTGTTTCTGTCAGTTCCGGGAATTGAACCCAGGTCCTCATGCTTGCACAGCAGATGCTCTACTGACTGACCCATTTCTCCAGCCCTAGCCTTGCTTCTTGATCATGAAATCTGTCTCCCTTCTCTCTTCAGGTTGTGCTGCACTCCAGGTCAGCCCAGTGGCTGAGACCCTTTCTTACTGTCCTGTGGTGGGAGAGGCCTGCAAACATGGCTTTAACAGATTGGTCATGTTAGGTGAGTCTCAGAACCTTCTCGAACCCCTCTCACCCACACACCACAGACATACTAGCAAACATCACATCCAAGGCCATGCCGGGGACTTTTAAGGAAACCTCTCCCAGGAAGAGGTTATGCCCCTGCTACTCAAAGGAAAAATTGTTTTCCTTGTCTCTAATGTCTCAATAGGTCATCTCACTTATAAAGCTGAACAAAAACATGGACATTCATTAGTTGTGCTATGTGGCTTCCTGTGCTATTTTGATGAGGTTTTTATAAACTCCCATCTCTGGTGGTTACCTGGAGTCTCACATTGATGTTTGTAGGTATGGCCATGTCTTTGTATTATAAAATTCACTGAAGAGGCATGCTAAAACACCCTATGACCCTTTCTTTCCTTCTCCCACAGAACTTGGGAAATCTAATGAAGTCAAGGAAGGCTGCAGATGCTCCTATAACTCTTTGAAGAGGTATGTGTCTTCTCGTGTTTAGACCCAAGGACCCTTGGGGCTTTCTTTGAAGCTGCTGTGCACACTGAGCCACTGACAGCACATATTGTGACATGCTTAGCCACAAATGGGGGATTCTTGGTGGTCAGTGTTAATAGTCAGCTTGACAGACTCCAGAATCTAGAAGCATGGGGCCCCTCAGCCTGCCTATGGGGATTATTTTGACTATGTTAACTGATGTGGAAAGACCCATCTTTATTGTGGATGAGACTATCCTCTGGGTGAGAAACTTGGGTGAGAGGAGCGGAGAAAGAGCTGAGCACCAGCATGCTGTCTGTATTCATTGCTCTCTTGTGATTGCTGTGTAATGCGACCAGCTACTGCAAGCTCTCCTGGTGCCTCGGCACCTCCACCATGATGGACTACCCCTTGAAGAGTGAGCTGAAGTAAATTCTTTCTGACATTCCTAGGAGACACCCATCTCACACAGCAAACCTCCGGATTCTTTGGCTCTAACCATCTTTCAGCCCCCTCTTCTGCAGTGATCCCCGAGCCTCCCATGTGGGAATGTGTTGTAGATGTATCCATCCCTTGGGTCTGGGCTCCACAACTCTGCATTCTGATTGGTTGTGGTTTTCTGTGGTGGTCTCTGTCTGCTGCAAAGAGAAGTGTCTTTGAGGGGCGAAAACAAAACAAATGTTTATAGATTGTTGCTAGGAAGTATGCCAGTTTAGTAAGTTAGTTGTGGAGGGAGGAAATGGCAGGAGAAATGTTATAACCATAATATCAAAAATGTAAAAATTAGAAAAAAGTAAAAGAAATACTTTCTTCCTTAGGTTATTTTTTTGAGGTTTACTTATTAATTTGTTATATGTGTGTGTGTTTTGCCCCTAAAGTACTTTGCTCAGAGTATTTTATGACAGCAACAGTTAAAAGAAACTAAGACTCACCAGGAGGTCGGTCACTCGCCCTGTATTAGCACTTTTGTTTGCTATGATAAAGTGCCTAAGACAACTAGCTTACTGAGAGAAAAGGTTTGTTTGTCTCTCGGTTTCGGAGGCTCAGAGACCTGATATGACCATTGGTGGTGAGGGCAGTGTGCTGCGGAATTCCATGGCAGGATCCAGCATAAGAGGGGATGTTCTCACTACCCTTTGGAGTTACTGCCTCCAGTGACCTACAGACCACCTCCCAAGCTTCCATCATCTCTCTGGGAGCCAGTCCCTTAACACATGGGTCTTTGGGGGACACTGCCCATATTCAAGACACAGCCCCCCGCCCCCACTCAGTGTGTGTTACAGTGCATGAAAGGCTATATGTCCTTATTTAACCTTACAAGGAGGTTAGGCAAGTTTTACAAATGTATTTATGCACTTACTTAAAAATTTAGATTTATTTTATGAGTGTTTTACCTGTGTATGTACGTATACCATATGCATACCAGGTGCCCATGGAGGTTGGGAGAGGGGCTCTGATCTCCTAGAACTGGAATTATGGATGGCTGTAAGCTGCCATGTAGATATTGGAACCAAACCCTGGTCCTTTGCAAGAGCAATGAGTGCTTTTAACTGCTGAGCCAATTCTCCAGCCCCTGTGCATTTATTTTTGAACCCTGTTTTATATACATGGAAACTAAGGCTTATAAAATGATGTCACAATGTGCTCTCCAACCCCTTTTGACAGAGTCTTACTATGCAGCTCTAGCTGTCTTGGAACTTGCTAGATAGATTTAGGCTGGCCTTGAACTCACAGAGATCCCCTGCCTCTGTCACCCCAATGCTCAGATTAAAGGATGGGTCATCTTTGAAATGCTACTAAGCATCAGAAGAAGGATTTGAGCTCTGGTTTTCTGACTTTAAGTCTGGTACTGTTTTCACCTTATCCCAGGTCTTAGCACCCTTAATAAATGAGAGACTCATTTGCTGATCACGGGTGAACTCTACTGAGTTAGATGCCCAGCTTGCAACTGACAGTCAATCTCACACAATTGCTCAACACATGGTTGAAATCTCAGAGACCCTGACTGTATTCTATATGCACAGTTGTCCAGCTTCTATTTCTCTTGTATTTCAGGGCAACTTGCGAGTCAAACCTCAGTCCTGCTGGCCTCTTAGCCAGAGAGTTGTTCCGAGGGTTCTGTAAGTACTGGATGCTGTCAGAAGTCAATTGCCGGCTGCCAGGCTTCCCAACGGCAGCTAGCTCAGGAGTAAGTATGGAAGTCAGTTGATATGGAATGAAATGTTCTTAATTTCTCACTGTCCTGCTCCATTCAAGTATTTATGTTCCTTTGTCTGGCTTATAGGTGTGTAGGGGGTCTCAATGGATATGAGCAGTCATTCAACATCAGGGGATGTACTTAACAATTCATGCTATGTTATTGTTTGGGGAAAGGTCTTGCTGTGTAGCACAGGCTGGTCTCTAACTTACAGAATCTTCTTGCTCTGGCCTGCCTAGTGCTGAGATTGCAGGCTTGACAAAAATCAGCTCCCAAGTATCCTGAGCTTATATCTCATTTTTCCCTCTTGTTGCCACTATTGTAATGCACTGGGCCCAGGTCTTATCAGTGCAGGGCAATAGTAAAGCAGATGTCATATCTAGCTTACAGATATGAAAACATGCAAGACTTTGCTTGCAGGATATGTTGTTCTCCAAGAATGCCAAACCCTCTGGTGGTAGTAGCAAATGCCAAAAGACGAGTTGAAAAAAAAAAAAAAGTCACTCTGGAAGCACTAGGGTGGGCAGGCATCTAATTCTGTCAGAGGAATTGAGGAAAGCTGACTGGAGAGCTTAGCCCCTGAGCCAGGTGTTAGTTAGCCAGATAGTGCTGGGGCAGACCACAGTCTGTGGGGAAGTGTTCCTTAGCAAGAGCTGTTGGAACACAAATGGAGGAGGTCTGGAACCCAGGTGAGCAGGATAATTTACCCGTGGTTGGACAAAGTTTAGGAAAATGTAAGATTTCATGGTAAGTTGTTGAGTTTAGTAAGCCAGGGTTCTACAGCAAGACCAAGCAAAGCTCTGATAGGCTGCTGCTGCCTGTTTCATGGAGTGTCCCTGGTCAAAGAGCCCTTCCCATCACATGGTAAGTCTGGTACTAAAAAAAGGCAGGCTCAGGCTCAGTAGTTAAAAAAGAGTGCTACTGTTCTTTCTGAGTGTAGATTTCTCAGCACCCATATCAGACAGATCACAACTGCATACAACTCCAGCTCCCGGGGATCTGACACCCTCTTCTTGGACACCGTGTACACAGTCATTCAAAAATAAGAATAAGAGTAGGCTTAGTGGGAAGTAGGGGGACCCGTGCCAAGACCACTAATTAGTTCAGCTAAAAACAGTTTCAATTTCTGGTGGTAAATCTTAATGGGAGTCCTTTTTAATTAAACTTCTACATTGTGCCTTCTGAGGTTAGCCCTGAATCCTCTCATGTGTCCTGTAGGTTGGGGATGAAGAACATGCTGAGGAAGACTTTGACTCCAGTGTGGATGCAGCACAGGAAGTCATGCTCAAGTCTAGGGTCCCAGGGACTGAAGACTGGATGCCCCCTCGATGCCAAATCATACTTACTGTTCACCCGCCAATCAAGTAAGTAAGGGGTGCTGCCTGGAATCCCAAGTTCCACTTGGGATATGTTGTGATGGATCCCACCTGAAGAAAAAACAATATGCTGAGGGACCAAAGCAAATATGCTTCTGGTTTAGTTTTCTTGTGGGCACTCTGTTGTGGGTTGGGGGGCGGCTAGGTACTCAAATTAAAAATGTAACTCTGTGTCTTAGTCAGGGTTTGTATTCCTGCACAAAACATGGTGACCAAGAAACAAGTTGGCTGGTGGGGGGGGGGGGCTGGTGAGATGGCTCAGCGGTAAGAGAATTGACTGCACTTCTGAAGGTCCTGAGTTCAAATCCCAGCAACCACATGGTGGCTCACAACCACTTGTAATGAGATCTAACGCCCTCTTCTGGTGTGTCTGAAGTCAGCTACAGTGTACTTATGTATAACGATAAATAAATCTTTGGGTTGGAGCAAGCAGGGACTAAGCAAGTGGGGTTGACTGGAGCGAGCAGAGATCCTAAAAAAAAAATTCAATTCCCAACAACCACATGAAGGCTCACAACCATCTGTACATCTACAGTATACTCACATACATAAAATAAGTAACTAAGTAAGCAAGTAAATAAATAAATGAACCTTAAAATAAAAAGAAGCAAATTGGGATGGAAAGGGTTTATTCAGCTTACATTTCCACATTGCTGTTCATCACCAAAGGAAGTCAGGACTGGAACTCACACAGGGCAGGAACTTGGAGGCAGGAGTGGATGCAGAGGCCATGGAGGGGTGCAGCTTACTGGCTTGCTTCCCCTGGCTTGCTCACTTTGCTTTCTTATAGAACCCAGGAACACCAGCTCAGGGCTGGCACCACCCACAATGAGCCTTCCCACCCTTGATCACTAGTTGAGAAAATGCCCCACAGCTGGACCTCATGGAGGCATTTCCTCGAGGGAGGGAGGCTCCCTTCTCCGTGATAATTCCTGCTTGGGTCAAGCTGACACACAAAACCAGCCCATACACTCTGCCTCCCCAGTTATGAGCATTACATAGCACTTGTAGATTTAAATGGCCTAAGAGAATTTTTAAGTGGCTAATACTGAAACGGAAATCAAATATAATGATTTAAAATTGATGAGACCACTCTTATTTTCCAAACTTAGTGTGCAATAAAATAAAATGAATGCACAAAAGTTTTAAAAGAATTAATTTTCAAGGAGATTACCTGTCATTGAGAAATGTAACAGGATACAAATATAATCTTTATTCAATGAAACCACAGAAGCTCAGAGACGGCTAAAATTATGTAAGAAAGAGCTAAACTTCTTCTACAGTATGTGTGTATGGGCCCATACTTACAGTGTATATGTAATAGTTTAATTGTAATTTGTTCTGAGGATACGTCGTGGATCACAGGAAAAGGTTATAGTTTAACTATGTGCAGCCTTTCTATTCTCTTGGTCTCTCATGCAAATTAAGGGTTATGAAGCCATGCTCCCTGAGCTCCATGGAGGTCTCTTATGTTTCTTTGTCAACTGTCTTTGCTCTCAGGCTCAGCTGATGCCAGGAAGGATGTTGTGACTGCTTGGGCAGAATTTGTCCTCTAGACACTCAGCCACATTGTTCTCATTCTATAGGATATCTTTTGCCTCAAGTTTCCCAGAATCCTCTGGGACATATGGACAGAGATTTGACATGTCTTTTTTTTAACCTTGGCAATTTTTGTTTACCTCGAACAGCAATAAAAATGTACCACTTTACCCATAATTCTAGGTCCCTGTCGACAGGGCATGGCTCTTTCCGGAGCACTCCTCCTCAAGAGGACTTGATAACTTTGTAGCACATTGTCTTATTCCAATGTATTTATTGCTTCTATTCACGTGCATCCTTTCCAAGCATGTCAGGCTGTGTTGTGTCTCTTCGGCTGCCTCGAGTGTACCCTGGCTTCTGTGCCTGGGCAGTGGGAAGCCTCAAGAAAGAGTTATATATGATACTGACTTCTAATTTGGGGACAATTGAGATGTTTGAAGAGTCCTAGCTTTAGAAGGAGCACAGATTTCAACTAGACCATATTGGATAAGTATAAATTTTTCTTAAAATGAAAAGATGACAGAATTAAAGCCCCAAGCTGAGAAACACACCATGATGTCCACTGCTTTTCTACCAGAGAAAAATGCTGTGCTAATCAACTCTGAAATGTGTAACAGTTGCCATTTTCTGTCCTCAGGAGGGACATAGCAGTAGTGGCCCAGAACTTCTTCTGTGCTGGATGTGGGACTCCAATACAGCCCAGTAAGTACAGGTCCTGCACTGCTTGCTTATTCCATGGTAACAGAATGATCAGCAGAGCTGGACTGCATTGCTTTAATGAGACCGACTTCTTGGTGTGAGCGTGCTGTGAAGGATTCATGGAGGTGGCCCTGTCTTTTACTGGGAGGCCACATAACCTACAAAGCTGCATGATTAGCCAGGAGCAAGGAGGGCCAGCATCCTGGCTGCTTCTCCATTGGACACGAAGACAATCCAACCAGTCCTGACTTAGGGAGTTGAAACTGTTGCTTCCTCTTCCCAGAATGCCCTTCCTGTAGACTTCCTTCCCCGAGACTCTTGGCTTTCTTCACACATCTTTATCCTCTCTTTCTCCTCACTCCACTTCTTCCCCTCCCCTTTTCCTGGGATCTTCCATGGCTGCTTTAGGGAAGGCCACATTCCATCTGGCACTGCTTCATGGGATCACCCTCCATGCTCGCTCTCAGCATGGCATCCATCCCTAGACTACTCTCTCATTTTATTTACAGATTATCTGTCTCCATCACCAAACCATACATTCTAGGAAGGCAGAAGCATTGTTACTTTTGCTCGTTGTTCATCTCCAGCCTCTAGGGCTGTGCTTGCTTATAAGATGGTCCTCTAGGCACATCTGCAGAGTAAACAAATGGCTCCTGGCAAGACTTCTCTGAGGACATGGTAACTCATTTATGGGATGGCCAAGGTCCTGCAAATTAGTCTCTCCCAAGAGACACCATGCAAGACTTTCAGCAGAGCCTGGGGATTGCTTGTTATCCAGAGAAGATGTCTGTTTCAAGACATTAAAACTGAAAGCAGAACCAGCCAGGGCTTCCCCTATCTCACTACACATTAATGACAATCACAGTGTGTCCTCTTTAAATGACTCTTTCCCAGCTAACTTAGTAAGAGGCAAGTCTGTTAGTTAATCTGTACATCCTAATGCCATACTAAATGCCAAATGCATGAGTCAGAAACCACATAGACACAACTGACCCCACCAATTGTTTAAGTACCTTCCTGAGTTCATTCTTGCCTGCCAGTACGGCAGGAGATCTTGCAGGTCCTGCCCTCATGGAATCTGCTTCCGTTTTTTTTTTTTTTTTTTTAATCTATCTACATGGTTTTAGGAAGAGGGATGGGCATGATTTATTCTGTACTGATGATAGCAGAGTGGGCATTTAATGAAGTTTGGTGAATGAATGAGTGGATCCTGAAATGGTGGAGACTTTGATGCTGGGAAAGGTGAGTTATATCAGTGTCTTAGTTAGGGTTTTACTGCTGTGAGGAGACACCATGACCAAGGCAACTCTTATAAGGACAACATTTAATCGGGGCTGGCTTACAGGTTCAGAGGTTCAGTCCATTATCATCAAGGCAGGAGCATGGCAGCATCCAGGCAGGTGTGGTGCAGGAGGAACTATATCTTCATCTGAAGGATGCTAGCAGAATATTGACTTCCAGAGAGCTAGGATGAGGGTCTCAAAGCCCACACCCACAGTGATACACCCACTCCAACAAGGCTACACCTCCTAATAGTGCCACTCCCTGGGCCAAGCATATATAAGCATATATAAGCCATCACAAATGGCATGCTCAGTACTATACTTTCCGTTCCTTTGTTTGTTGGCAATTTCACTGTTTAGAATACCTCTCCATGCAGGATAATTCATTAAGAGCAGAGACATTAGCTCCTCACCTTCCCCTTCAACACCTGAAACAGTGGGATATGCTGGCTACACTGGATTTCAACTGAGCTTGCCTGCTCACTACCTGTGTGTCTCAGCTCTCTGCCTGAGTGTCTCTAATATGATGCTTGACCTCCCCGTCCTGTTTTCTTCAATGAAAGAGGGAAATAAAAGTTCCTAAGTCATGGAATTAGAAGCTTAGAATGACATACATTAACCATTCACCAGCTTGGGAAACAGACTATGTGCCCAGTGAAGGCTTATTTCTGTCTATTCTTCAAGGCATTAATTGGAAAGTGGTCATCTATCTGTATCTACAGTGTGCCAGGGAGTGGTCATTGCCTTCCCACCCATTACATTGTCCTTTCTCACCATGAGTCTAACAGACATAAGAACTGAGTTACACCCTGTGTTATCTCAGTTACAAAGGGACACAAGTCACACCGGCAGGAATGAGAAGGACCAGTCTTGGATCATGTCAGGGGCTCATGCCGGGAGATGGTGGCACTGGAGATTTTGGCTAGGTTGTTTTCCTTCTTAGCCTTGATAGTGAGGACACAGTATTACCACCTTCACCCCTACATCTTTTAGCCATCAGAATAGTTTATTAGAGAAACTTCAGAAGCACCATGTGTTTTAGCAAATTCAAAAGTGCAAGAAACAAATCATTTTCCCCATGCTGCAGAGATATGTAGCATTAGCTCTTTGGGGGTCTAGGGACTAGGGTCTAGGCATCTCTCTCTCTCTGTCTCTCTCTCTCTGCCTCTGTCTCTCTGTATCTCTGTATCTCTCTCTCTCTCTCTCTCTCTCTCTCT
>JADRCD010212827.1:0-32079 GCA_019843815.1 Montemys delectorum
TATGGTATTAAAGCCTTGCGTTATTGACTTTTCAACACCAACTAAATTGGGGTGGATAATTAGTAGACTGAGAGACAGAATATAGAATAATCAAAGGAGTTCATCAACTGGTTGTGTAGAGGAGGGCAAGCTACTCCAATTTTCTGAGCTTTGGGAAAGGAAACAGCCTTCTTGCTTGTTGTCTCATGGGTCTGTAATGAGGAACAAATGAAGTGGCCTGTGTCACAGTGCTTGGCATTACAGAGCATGCAGTCCAACTTTGAGAAAGAAAAGAGGGAAGCCGTGCTTGAACTGTGCTATTTTTAATTATATTATTGCTTTCATCTGTGTGGTCTTCTGCATTTTTATGTGTAAACAGATATTGTAAGGTTGACTTTCTCCCAATTATCACAACTAATGAACTCTTAATGGGCAGCTGCAAATATAGATTTTATTGGAAGAAGGAAATGAAAGTGACGAAGGTGACTTTTTTTTCTCCATTGGCATGTAAAAGTAGAGACTCCTAATTAGAAAACATCTAGTTATTCTTTATATTCGCTTGAGTGATCTGACTTCTCCGAGAGTTCATTCTTCACTCGAGTATAGGAAATGAAAAGCCCAACCTTCTGTAAATATTGTCATTCAGCGACGTGTCTCCTGGGACTAAAGTACACTGAATTTTATTTGTTAGAACTATATGCCAAGTGCTCACTGTTATAAACGAGAGGAACCACCTGAGGTCCTTCTATGTTTGTGTTTTATAACATGTTTAAAGCACATCTTTAAAATAATGCTATAAAAAGAAATAGCCTGTCATAATTAATGATGGTTGCTGGACAATCTTTTCTACTAGTCCAAGTGTATATTAGTTTTCTATAATGGAGTTATTAGCTTATTTTTAATAATATAAATCAAGGGTCACTTAATTAATCCCTTGAAAGTGACTTTGTTTAATGACTGCCATCCTGAAAATCATCAAACAACTTTATTTACAATAAGTGATCTAGTATATCTATGTAAAGAGTAATTCCAGTCCAAATAAACTTTATTCCAATCACTGCTCATAGACTACTACCTTAGTCATTACATTCGTAGCTAAACTCCCTCTTCCCCCATATACACCTAACAATATTACAAATGGTAAGAACCAGTTAAAGAGGACCACAGAAAGGCTCATGGTAGCATGTTTTACTCCTCCCCACCTTCCACCTCTTTCTCATCCTTTGTTGGGTTTGAGTTTTCCTTTGGAGACTCACACATTATAGCTTTGAATTCAGAGTGGTGTCCATACCTTAGCCTCCGGAGTGCTGGGATACCAACCAGGTTCTGCTGTGCCCAACTGCTCTTACTACGGCTTCTATCTCTTTGGTTTACCGTGTGTCTTCCCTCCTTCTTTCTCTGCCTTTTTAATTTTATTTTTAGATTTTATAAACAATTATGTGTATGTTTTGCCTGCATATATGAATGTGTAGCAATATGTGTCTGATGTCTAGGGAGGTAGAAAGAGGGATCAGACCCCTGGACCTGGAGTTACAGATGATTGTGAGCTGCCATGTCTGTGCTAGAAACTGAAAGTGGGCCCTCTATAAGCTCAAAAATTGCTTGTAAGCATTGAGGCCCCTCACCATCTCCTTCTCTGAAGTCCTTTTATTTAAAGTTGTAAACATTTTTCTATGGAAAGCTAATGTAAGTTTTCAGTGAGAAGAGATAGTATTCAGAGAAAGAAATGAAAGAGAGACATCAACAAATGGCTTGGACTGTAGCCTGAAACGTAATGCTAGAAGATGCAGTCCTGTCCTTTTCCCTTCACAGTACCATGACTTACACACTTGGGTAATTCAACTGTTTGTCTGTCTGTGTAACCAGATCTTGCTTTAGAGAAACAGGTTTAACTTAAATTTGCTGTGATTAAATAAATTCTCTTCTAGTTTATTTATTTATTTATTTATTTATTTACTTATTTATTTTGCAGAGCTCAAAGGGAAATAAATTAGATATTCAGACAGTCGAGACCAGAGTGGCTCAGCCTATTAGTGAATGTCTGTGTTCATTGTCACCTTCTGTTACCCTCACTTGACTTTGGCAGGTGGACTTCATCCATAGAGTTTCTAGGTCTCTTGTAACTGATTATCAAATACCCCAACATGTGTGTCCATGTGCAAGTGCAAGCCTGTGCTTTATATAGTGTGTTGCAGAAAGGCTTTATTCTCTCTGGGTGTCACCTGTGGAGCGTTAGACAAGGTGGGAAAATCGGCTTCTGTCTCCCTTGTCACTGATAGCCAGTAGCTGAGTTTCAGTGTCTGTGGTCCCTGCCCACCCTCTCTACCATTCTCTCTCACACATTACTTTGTAATACTCTTCCTAGACTTGAATGAAGCAGTCCCAGAGACAGAGCGCCTGGATTCGAAAGCATTGAAAACTCGGGCCCAGCTCTCTGTGAAGAACAGGCGACAGAGGCCCACAAGGACACGGCTCTATGACAGCGTCAGCTCAACTGACGGGGAGGACAGCCTGGAGCGGAAGGTGAGCACTCTCAACGGCTATCAGACTCTCGCAGAGTATCATTGTCCGCACGTGTATTTATTGAGTGTGGTAGCTATTTTACTGATCTGCGCCTTACTCGGAAGAGAGTAGACCAGTTTATGTCTTTGTCTCCTAAACTTGTATTCAATTTGCTATATGGTTGTCATTTAAATCCTTTTCTCCATTCAGTAAGGTAGCCAAAATCGTTTTCCACATCGCCGTATTTCATAGTGGTGCCTTTGATGTTCGGCTGTTGTTTTAATCTAGTGGTAAATAATGACTATCTCAGCAATTGCTTCTACATGCCTTAGGTGCCTGTGTTAGCTGTTTATTTGGTGAGTAGTTCTGAACTCTGCATTCTTGGCAGTAAGCCGACGAGTAAAAGTTCTTTTCCCAGAGAAAAGGCGGGGCCGTTTCAAAGTAAATGCTTCCCAGCCCTGATACTCAGGCATAATCTGTTCTATAACCTCTTGTACCAACAGCCCTCAGACACTCTATAACCACACACATGTTACCAAATCGCTTCTGCCCAAGGGTTGGAGAGTTTCTTCTCCAGAATCAGAGTGTGGTGTTGCACTCCTCACCCCCGTGACAAGCCCTAGGGCCTTCTCATCCCACCAAGTGACTGAGTCTCCAGGAGGATCGCAGCAACCAGAAAGGGACCCTTTCTCCTCTATCTCGGGAGACACTTCACCCTCCTCGCCTTCAGCATCTGACCACGATACAGACGACTCTCCTTGCCACCAGCAAGCCACTGAGAAAGCATTGCAAGAGAAAGGTACGCCAGTTCTGTTTTCTTCTTCCCCTTCTGATTGATGCGGCGTCACTAATACTACAGTGACGGTGTATGGTGTAGAACTAGTGTTTTCTCATAGGCGTACAACCTTATAGCACTGCTTTGCTTCTGTCCTAGGGGATAAGAGAACTCCCACTTCCATGCAGTTTGTTTCACTTGTTTTTACTTCTGCCTGTCAGTTTGATACTTTTATCCCTTTATCCTTGCCCAAACTGACTATTATGGGAATGTTCTGGAAATGGTCTAAAGGTTGTGAACACTGTCACCTGGACTCTCCATGAACACTAACAGCCATGTGAGGGAAAATGTGAAGACCGAGTGATGGTAAAAATTAGCAGTTGATGGGCTTGTGTTTAATAACCTTTCTCAGTACTGATGGCGATGGTTTTCATTATAATAATCATTACAGTGATCAGCATTGCAACGCAACAGGACGGCATAGGAAAGACAAATGCAGAGTGGGTAGTCGGGAGCCAAAATAGGCTCTTCTCTTGAAGCTAGAACTTCAGAGTGGTGCTAATAGACTTGGCTTTTAAAACTATGTCTTTTATTTTATGGGCATGGACGTTTTGCCTACGTGTTTAAACCATGCCCTCAAAGGTTAGAAGAGAACATCACATCCACAGAACTGGAGCTATGGATGGTTATGAACCACCATGTGGGTGCTGGGAATTGAACCCAGGTACTCTACAGAAGTAGGCAGTTCTCTTAACTACTGAGTCACTGTCTTTTAATCATGTATTTTGGTATATAAAAGCAATAAATGTGTGTTTAGATAAATTGAACAGTACAGAAAAGTATAAAGCATAAGGTTTTCCCCTTTACATGTGATGTGTTCCGTTAAGGTAACAATGTAGTCATGTTATTTTTTGTATAAACAATCTAATTTATACATGCATACAAAGCAGAAATTATTTTGAGATATATGTATATATATTATGTTTATAAACTTCCATTTTTAAAAAGTACACTTACTAATCACATCACTCTAAAACTTTTTCTACAAATAATATTTTATTAGCACCTATCTATGAATATATACATATATTTAAATAACAAGTGTGTATATATGTATATATCTAAGTGAATCCCTATACCTGTCTATTAAGAATTATATACAATTATATATGATATATACAATGTATATTAAGAAATATATTCATAGTAGAAACTGGAGAGATGGCTCAATGGTCCAAGCATGTGGACCCAAGTTTTGATGCCCAGCATGTAAGTAAAAGCTAGGCCTGGGGGCATTCATCTGTAATCACAGTTGAGTGAATACAGGCATATCCCTGGAGCTCACTGGCCAAGTCATTGGGCTCCAGGTTCAGTGATCCACAGCGTCTTAATGAAGAAGATGGAAAGCAACTGAAGAAAGACACCTGACCTCCGTTTCTGGCCTCCACATGCATACACATACACATATGGATACACATAAACACACACACAGGGAGAAGGAGTAATCATGGTAACCCTGCTGTGTGATTTCAAAAACAAAAAACAAAACAAAACAAAAAGAGAAACATGGATAAATGATTTGCTGTGGATCTGTGTAATCCCCATACAGCAGGAAATGGAGTAAATTACAGACATAGCTGGGGGCCAGGAGGAGGAGCAACAGGCTGTTCTGTTGACTCTTACCAATAGTCTATGCATAAAACAGAAATATTCTGGATTTTAACCGTCAAAAAGCACTGGGCGTCAATGGATGGTCTCTTAGTATTTGAATAACTCCAAAGAACAGATTCCTTTTTTAAAAGTGAAAAGCAGACAGAAGAAATCAAGTCACAGTTCCCTGAAGAGGTTTCCATTGGTTTTTATATGATCTGAAAAGGAGACCAGCTTCGCTGATGATCAGAAAGATAACACTTTAAATTAATTGCCAAAATCGCCAACTCCCAGATTAGATGGAGAGGCTCTTCCAGACAGCAGCAGCCATGGAATGCACTGCACACATGCACTGTGGGCACAACTGCACGTCACTACACATTATAGCGTTACAGGCATTGAACACAGAACCCCAGGTGACCCAGCAGTCCACAATGCTTTGAGACTGCGGCCAGCACTGGCGTTCTTCTAGGCTCTCTACTGGGTTTCCTTACATCCTCCTGTCAGCTGCTAGACCCCCCTTTCAAAGATAAAGACCTGCCCACAGCTCTTCAGAAGCTGTGAACCCATGAGGCAAACAGCATGCTTAGCACAGAACACTAGTGGAGGCAAAAAAAAAAAAAAAAAAAAAAAAAAAATTCTGTCAGGCCCACTAAACAATCAGGCATAATTGTCAGTTTGGTCAACAGCTTCACTGTGATGTTGGCTTACTTCAAAATCAATTAAAGGTTTTCAAAAGCTTTGATTAATGAAAGCGTGGCTATGGCAGCCCCATCACAGAGCTAGACGTCCAGTAAGTTCTCTGTCATCTCCTAAGCTTGCACAGGTAGGTAGTTATTGGGAAAAGGCCAAAGCGGAAGCTCATTCTTTGAAGCTGCTGATGCTTGGAGTCCCACTGTGTGAGTCTATGAGACACAGTATAGGTCAGGGTTGTTACTTGCATTGTTTTGTTTGGTTATTTGCAATGCTAGAGATTGGAATCAGAGCCCCTCACAGGCTAGACGAGCATTCTCCTTTGAGCTGGTCCTAACCCCACAACTAACTATCTAAAGGCATAATGATCAGAGAGTGAACCCTTACTCAAGAAAACTCATGGAGACTTTCAAAGGCAGCATCGTCTTATCTGGATTCCCTCTGCCTTTCACTTCTAATTGATGACTGCTTTGAAGTTGGCAGAAGAGTAATAAGCAGATGTGAAGCATGCTTCATGGGCCCTTAGCAGAAACAGAGCAGGAGAATGTGAATATCTCCATTTCCACAGTGCTGTCTTGTCTGTGGCTCCTTTGAAATTAACCAGAACCAAAGAAGGGGGACAGGGCATTTCTTCTCCAGAGACCAAGATCTTGGACTTTCCCTTCCTCGGGTCTCCTGCGCTAACCAGACTGCTGGGTAACGGAGCAGAGCAGTTCACTGACCTTTTATACAGTACTAACTTATAAACAGGCAAGTGGGAAGCCTCCTATGACATACTGTCTGGATCAGGTTCCTGGAGTTGGAGTCAAATATGAGGACCAAAAGCAGCTTGGGAGGAAAAGGTTTATTTCATCTGATACTTCCAGATAACAGTGTATTGTCCAGGAATGTCAGGGCAAGGGACTCAGGGCATGAATCGAGAAGCAGGAACTGACGCAGGTGCCACAGAGGAGTACTGCTTACTGATTTACCCTAAACTCCTTCAGATCAGCTCTCTGAGCACTCTCAGTTTGTTCTCTCACTACCCTCCCCCAGGCTTGTTTAGTGGTAGACTTGTCCTCTCCTGAGCTCTGTCACCCCACAGACCTACACTCTAATCTCAGTATCTCCGCACCTTGAATGACGTCACACAGTGATATCTCATCCACTGGCTATCGGACAGTGCCCTGAAGAACTGAGGTTCTGGTCATCAGTTTTCAAGAGCCCCAATTTTAATAATATACACACATCTAATCAAGTTCAGCATGTTGAATCATGCTGCCAAAAACTCTGAAAACATTCTATACCAAAATAGTAATTTTCTGGCTTACTCTGGGAGGATCAGCTGTCAGAGTAACTATTAGCCTTCAGTCATTCCATTCTCTCCTAGGTAGTGGATTCATAAATCAGAAAGTTACTCAGTGAGCGTACAATTAGAATCAAATTAACTGGCTGTGTTTGTGGAATGTGCGATTAGCATGCTGGTGAACTGCTCATCCCTTTAAAGCTTTCTTACCTGCCTCTGGATTTCTCACCCAGTTCCCTAAACAAACCGAAGTGTCCTTCAAACACTAAAGAAGTCCTATGCTCTCTTTGATGAGATTGCTGATCCAACAAACATTACTGGAATGGAATTTCCCTTCATTGAAATAAAACTCCAGAACATAAGGTTCTGTAACTCGTAGCATTCCTTGCTGTATGAGACAGATCCACTCATCTGAGCTGGACTTATAGTTCAGGTGTGATTACCTCTGGCACCCTCAGCATATGGTCTTTCTCTCTCACTGGCTTCCCAGTGAGGGAAGTAAAGAGGGCTTTGTCATGCTTCCAGGTACAAATTTGACCTCATGTTTATACTCTTGGCTAGCTAACACTGCACCCCACAAAAGTCCCAGTTCCTTTATTTGGCTTTAGATCACCCACCCTGCATTCCACAGTGGTTTTCACTGTTACTCCTGCCTCTGTGCCTTTGTGTGCAGTGACTGACTTAGGAGTTAAGTAGTTAGTGGTGAAACAAAAAGTGTGTGGCAAATAATTAATGCTCAACAAACCTATTGATATATTACTAAGTTTGACTCTCCAGACAAGTAATACTGTTATCCGGATGGGCCAGCCAAACCCAACAGCCACCTGTATTGCAAGGGAGGAGTTACTAGGATGCAGTCACACTTTTTCAGCCACATAAGCATCCTATAAGCTTGAGAGAGAGACTGAACATCTTCCCAACATGAAATATAAAGTGTGTACTCTCTGGCCCATATGGAGGGGATGTCTTCATGATTGCTGGCTAGAAGTGTGTTTCAGCAGGCTCACCACTGCTTTCTGAACTTGGAGACAGGGTAGTTACGGCTGACTCTTTGTCTGGATTTTCAGTCATGCACCATTACATTCCATCTACCAAGTCACTTACAAAGACGGGTAACATGACACAATGCTTTATTGCAACCCTAAGCCTATCCCTCTGCTGCCTTACTGGAATTGGGAGTTCTCTACATGTGCATGTCATCATGTTCTCTCATATTTGAGAGATGGAGACAGAAGGAACCCTGTAGGTACGGTCTCCATGACTTACCTGTAACTGAATGCCAGTTAAGTCAGCAGAAGCAAAAACCAAACAAACAAAAAACAAAAACAAACAAAAAAAATGGTGTCTCTCCAGAGGGCTGTAAGACAGAGTTCTGTGGCCATAGGAGGGGTGAAAGCGCTTCCTTCCTTCCTACGGGAGCAGCCGTTTGCTGAGCTTTGATCTCTACACTTACAAGGCAGTGAGAGTTTCCCCAGTTGAGGTTACCTAGAGCAAGTCAAGCACTCACTATCAATTTTCTATCAGTGTTAGGGTTAGTATTTGACTTTTCTGTGTGACTTTAGCATACTGCTAAAGCATTCTCAGAAACTTGCATGGAGTTAATATCATCCTAACTAGAGCCCATGTCTTCAAAGACTTTACACAGTTCCCTTCCTATTCATATACTGCACTAAGCCTCTTGAGTGTAGACATAAATAACGTGTCATTGCTGAGAATAGGGAAGACACATGCTGCTCTGTTTGGTAAATTCACCTGGGAAGTGCAACTACGTGACCACCCAAGGACGTTTAAAAGAAAAAGGGATGGGTAAGGAGATGCAGAAGGTAGAGTGCCGGTGTGAATTCAAAGGAGTGGGCTGTCTCAGTGCCTGCAAGTGTTGGTTTCTTCACGCTTGTGATACTGGATGTAAAAGCCAATCGGATTTGCCTGTCTATGGCTCTATGACTTAACTCTTTTAAGTACGTCACCCTAATACTAGAAAACCACGGACTCTTCTGGAAAGAGAATAAAAAGAAAAGGACTGTGGGCATGGGGAAACCGAGCAAGAAGACAGTGCAGGGGATGCTTGTGAAGGAGAAGCATAGGCAGTGCCAGACAGATTGGTACAAGAACCTTGACACTTGTGCGGTTTAGACAATACTGAGAAGACAGTAAACCAAAGCCTGTCACGGGCTCAAGACTTCATAACATGTGTTTTATCACAAATAGAAATACAGAAATCAGACACATTGTATGGGAAATATGATTAATTTTCATTAAAATAAAGGAGGTCCTCAGTTCAAGAGTGAAGCCAGGTCAGGGAAATAGGTCTGGACATTCCCATCATGTAAGAAGTGACAGTCAACTGTCTTATCAAATAGATGGCATCCAGGAAGGACTTTCGGACTCAGGTGCCCAGAGAGCATGTATTAGTTTAAAAAACAATAGGCAAGTTGCTGAAGTCTAAAGCTGAAGTGCTGAACTTCTGACTGATCACAAAGGTCATATTGGGGCAGTTTCTAAAACCTAATGGACATCTTACAAAACACTAAATAAATAATTATGCAGAAATATAATAATCACCTTTCATTAGCTCATACCAAACCTGGGTTGATTTTTATGCAGACCAAACATTCTGAGATATATTAAAAATTAATTTAAATGATTTAAATGATAAGGGACACTATTCTTTAATCTTGTTTCATGATTTCAGTGTTCCTTGAAACATCTTTGGCAAATGTGTGAGATAATGATGTGAGGTTGCCTAGCAGCAAGCTCTGTGATGGGCAGAATTGGCTCTTAGTCTTAAGATGTCCAAATACTACATCACTAACAGGTTACAGAGAGTTTCTGTGAATATTGTCTCAGCTCTTCATCTCACCACTCATTAAAATGTCTTCCAGCTACCCCTAATTCAGAAAATAATTAAACAAGCTCTTTTTAACTTTGTACTGTCCTAGCCCTTAAGAGTTCTTTAGGATTGATATGGAAGAATTCATCTCATTTGTTTCTTTGGCTTCTATTACAAGAAAATTGAAAAGCTGCTTTTTAAAAAGTATCCATTAGCAAAATCACCTTAGAAGGCATCTACTTTTTAATGGGTATGTGTCATACCTATGGCTGTTATTCTTTGAGTAACTGAAAGAATGTTAATCAAAAAATAATGATATAAATATTCATAATCAACATTTGAAGCAAGAAATGAGTTGTTGACATAGTCATTTATCCAACTCTTGTATTTCATCATGTAAATTTCAGAAAATTATTTTAATCTCCTGAGAACTATTAACAAACAATATGAAAACCTCATAGCTAGGAAACCTTGGAGTATCTGTGTTCTCAGCTGCTTTAAGAGCTTTGGAACTGAACTTCTGAATAGTAACTATGCATACTGGTGTCTGATTAGAAATGTATGCTGAAGGAAATAAAAATCACAAACAAATAATCTGTAAGCTTCATTGAACATTGTCTTAGACTGTCTGTTTTCTATATATCATTCCATGTCAAGTCCCTAGACATAAAAAGGAAAGAATAAAAGGAAAAGCTAAGGGCCAGCACTAGCAATTAAGAAGGAAGTGTGCACACACCCAGCAGTCCTTGATGCAGAGTTTCATCCCCTCGTCAAAGGTGGTACGCATGCCACTGGTAGATAGATCGCACTAAACCCCATTCTCAAAGTGTTTCTTCTGTTGGACAAAATGTCTCATGGCTGCTACCTCGAAGAGTACAGCCTCAGTCATAGAGGTATGACTCAGTCAGCTCCAAGTCCTTGGAAGACTTGGGCATCTTTGGTATCATGATAGGTCAGACAGTTGTGTTCCAACTAGCTCCTCAAAAACACCTTCAAAACATCTATTTGGTTTCTTCTATAGAAGGTGACCCCAGGTTCTGCCTTACCCTGTCCCAGAATTGGCCATGGGCCACTAGTATGGGCAAGCTCAAAGAGGAAATCATTATTCTCAGTTGCTTTCTGAAGCTTCCAGACCTTAACAGGTGATGTTTTCCATTGGGATTTGAGATTCACCTGGGTTTCTTCAGAAGGTAGGAAAGTCCCAAACCAAGAAAACAGAGGAAGATGAAACTCAGACCTTCACTGCCCAGAGTAGGAGCCAGAGATGGGGCCAAGTCACCACCATACCTGCTGTATACCTGCTGTGAAGTGAAAGCAGTTACTCTTGGTCATTTCCTTGGTCCCCACATGTGTAAAGCTGGTGTCATTGAGAGGACCTTTCCTGCTCTGCTGAATGTCCCCGTCATGACTGAGTTTCCTTTGTCTTCTGAACAGGAAAGCCAATATGTTCTTATACATTAAACAATTTGGGCCAAACTCTTAGATTCCGAGATACCCCAACTTTTGCTTTGTGGCTTAAAATATAAAAATAACTGATCTTTTCTCTATGTGTCTATGTCCTAGACGATGACAATTGTCCTAAATCACTAAGAACATCCAGTTCATTCATGGCACAAAGAGGAAAAATTAAGCAAAAGTTTGCGGATCTGGGGTAAGCACCACCTTCTGAAAACATAGTCCCCTGTAAGGGGATACTGAAGGGGTACCTTCCTCTCTGACTGTATGCTGTCATTGCAGGGCACCTTTGCGAAGGAATCCCAACAAGGGCAAGAAATGGAAAGAAAAAGAAAAGGAAGCCAGTAGGTTTTCTGCTGGTAGCAGGTACGGGTGGGTAATTAAGAATGTACGTTTATTTCTTTTGGCTAACTCTCTGCCCCTCTTTTACTGTTAACCAACATGGGTGGTCAGTGTTTCTAAATGCAACTAATGGACTCAGAGTTGTGCTGAGAGAAAATTAGTTTACAGCTATCTTCAGTTATAGCTTTGAGCATACCCATTGGTCACTAACTGCAGAATTGCAGCCACCTCAACAATTTCATTAGGTACTCACTGAAATCCATCAGTGGGATATTTCAGACATATTTTGGGTTTATTTCTATTTTGTGATGGGGTTTTTGGTTGTTGGTTTTTGTTTTGTTTTGTTTTATTGACTGTCTCTTCACTTTATTAATGCCATCCTTTCTCCACATGCTCATTGAATGGGGTCTTTTCACACTTGGCACCATGTTGGCAATCTACATTCTTGTAAGAATGGCCACCCACCATCTCTTTCTGGTCTCAGCTGTTTAGTGGACTCAAAAGTACTATTGCCTATGCTTACCTTTCAGTAAGAAAAAAAAGATAGAGAATTAAGTTTTGAACAGCATTCGGTCAGGTTTTCCCAGTTCCATTCCGCAGTTATAGAATTATGTAAGGAGGCCGTAGATCATGAAGCTCTGAAGCCCACATGTCTAGGACTAAATCTCACTTCTCTTGCTTGTAAATATTGGATAAGTTGTTTAACCATCTCTGCAAGTTTTCTCATATGAAGTGAGGATAATAATGGCTTTTATATGGCTAATGGGAACTTAGATAGGATTGCATACAAAGTATGCAAATGTTCTGTATATACTTGGTGTATAGATGGGATTCAAAATCATTAATGATGACAATCTGCTATTGTCGTTATTACTTATTACTCAAACTGGTTTGACATTTACCAACTTCATTTAATCCTTTTAATAAGATTGGAAAGGCAGATTGTAGCACCATTCTTTCTTGATGAAGAATTTCTCCTTTATTAAACTTAGTTGATTGTCCCCAGGTTGGCCATAAGTCACTGAGGACAAAGATGGGACTTGTGCCTCTTGTCTAGTTGCCTCTCCAACACACCTTGCCAATGCTAGGCACCAACACATCTCATAATCATTACATGTCTTACAGAACTGGGAAACGAAAGTAACTCTTACTGTTTCTCTCAGTGTCATAGACTAGGGAAGAAATGAAACCCTAAGAGACTAAAAATGACTTGGGGATCACTTGGCAGGTGACAGCCACTGCTTCGTCATGTGTCCCCGTTCTTGGCAATACTGCTTGGCAGGAAAATGGGTTGGAAAATGGAGAAAGAATTCAAGATCTAATTAGTTTTGCTAGTCTGATTTTCACTTATGTTCTGTAGTGGTAGAACGCCCTCCATATTTTGAGGGAATCTCAATCTAAGTACGTGAGACTAAAGCAACTCAGAAGCAATGTAATCCCGAGTCTGTAAACTTTTAAAAGTTTTTATGATATTAAAAAAAAATCTGTTTTGTACCTTAAAACTAAGCACTATCGACCATACTCCAAAACTAACAAAGCTACTTCCAAGAGAGCAGGAGCTGAGCAAAGCCACAGCGGAGAGGCTCTGCCTGTGAGAGGAGCTGCCCCACCTTTGATAACTCAGCCACAGAGCAGTCTTGTCCTCTCAGCTTCGAGGCTCAACCCAAGAGAAACCTAAGCCTCGAAGCTTGCAGAAGAGAGAGTGTCTGACAAGTGGAAATCAAGCATGGGTTGAGGGTGTTGGTGGGTGCTGGCTGTACTAGAGGAGAAGTCATAGTGAGTTGGAGGTGGTGACAGCAGTACCCTCATTGCCCACAGTTATGGATATTTGACCGATACCCAGGTTGCTAGCTCAGCTGTCTCTTCAGCTTTGTCTTCGTAAAGCTTTGATTCTTGATTCTCATTGGACACAAATAATTATACATGTACTAACACCAGAAAATAGTTTTCAATTATAGTTATAATTTTATAAGTATTAATAATTATAGTAGAATTTTGGTGGGTTAAAAACGAGGTTACATAATTGAAATAGAAAAACAGAAGAGAGAACTTTTCTGCTTCAGAAAAACAAATTTGAACTGTCAGAGTAATTAGGTATCACATAATCAAACCTGCACCTGTTCTCCTACATGGGCTGATAATGGGCCCAGAACCTGATAAAACAGATTCCCAGAAGAGCAGAACTACCTACCACCCAGTAGGAAATCTGTGTAGCTGGTCCAGTAGGTACCCAAAGTAGGGCTCCCACACATCCTCCGCTCCATGGAGTATCCTGGGTCAGTCACAGAGAAGAGTGGGGGATGGGTTCTACCTCATGAAGCTTTCTCAGCAAAAGCGCAAAAGAGCCTCAGAATGAGCTAATAATCTTGTCTTAGGCTTTCTTGTCAAGTCCCCATTGGGGTGTTATAACCTGTGGAGTCATCAACCAGCTCTAACCTGTAGAAATTATCAACCAGCTGTAACCTGTAGAATCATCAACCAGCTCTAACCTGTAGCTGTTGAACTTGAGAGGGTAAGATTTTCACGACTTTTAGTCTAGGTTGATACTTTTTCTTCCCCACAGAGTTTACTCTGCTGTGTTTCTTGTGAGGACATAACTCAGATACATGAACAGCAGGAGGCCCACAGAGAAAATAGATGATGATAATGATCATAATAAATAATCCCAGGGAAGAAATATGATTTGTGTGCACCATAAACACCCTGATTTGCACAAGCACCATAGGAGACAACGAGCAGAAGCGTCCAGGTTACCAGAGCCAGTTAGCCCTGAGAGGCACACGCCTGAGCCGCAGGGTCAGCCTTAGCCCTGAGAGGCACACGCCGGAGCGGCAGGGTCAGCCTTAGCCCTGAGAGGCACACACCTGAGCCGTAGGGTCAGCCTTAGCTCATCCTGGATTGTAGAAAGGTGAACACTGGTTGGTGGTTAGAAAAGCACCTACTTGGAACACTGCTGAGAAATCCCAGTTTAGATTCAATGGACAATCGTGTGTGTGTGTGTGTGTGTGTGTGTGTGTGTGTGTGTGTGTGTATCTGTCTGTCTGTGTGTACATGTTCCTTTGTGCATGTGTCTGTGTGTTTGTGTCTATGTGCGTGTCTGTATGTGTGTACGTATCTGTTTCTGTGCCTCTCTGTGTGCATCTGTCTGTGTATATGTATGTCTGTGTTTCTCTGTCTGCCCCCCCCCCTCTCTTCCTCTGTGTGTGTGTGTGCGTGCGCGCCAGGAAAGTGTAGAAGATGTTGTGTTGGTTAAGTGACAAAGGAAGGCGATATCGCTCTTCTTTGGAAGTGAACTTGCATTTATCTTAAAGAATGGCCGGTGAGAAGAAGACTGAGGTGCAATACAAGGTAGGAACCCTGACCTTGCCTTAAATAAGTCATCTCCCTTCCTGTAAGTGCATAGCATCTCCCTCAGTATCTGCCTCTCTGGGCTCCACTTAGTGTGGCTGCCTGCCGCTGGTGACTATGCTCAGTGCACGCTTCTACAGTGAGGTGTGCCGTAGCTGAAAATGCACCTTCAAAGACTTGATGTGAAAAGGGAACTATGAACATTTCAGTTTTTATAGTTGTACCTATGTCTTTCTATGTGGCTGCTGGAAAGTGTTAGTTTATACATACAACTCACACATGTGTCTATTATATGATGCCAATCTGTGTGAGTCTATGAAAAATGAATATTCCTTAGATTCAAAACCATTATCATGTTGGCCTATATGTCTGTTCACTATTTATGTATAGCCTACTCTTAGTTTCAAAATACTTTGTTACACTCAGAAGTGTGTTTTTCAACATAATTTATTTTAGAAGTAAACTGCATGGGGAAAGTACAATAAAGCAAAAGGTGTAGTTGTTTGGTACCTTCATAGTAAGTATCGT
Source organism: Montemys delectorum (assembly GCA_019843815.1). NCBI lineage: Eukaryota > Metazoa > Chordata > Mammalia > Rodentia > Muridae > Montemys > Montemys delectorum. The sequence continues at coordinate 15,388 of JADRCD010212827.1, forward strand.
CTTAGCCCTTTAATGAAAACAAATGGCATAAGTCAAAGTTCATAATCTAGTTCAAAACTCAGTTCTGCCTTAACCTATCTCTGCCTCAGTTTTTTTGTCTGAAAAATGGAGCCACACACATATTCCTCACATAATGGTCTACAGACTTTTGGGAAGTCTGATAGGGGTCACATTTAACAAATACACATTGTTATCTTCATCATTTCCAAAATTTAGAGAAAGTTTGCTTGGAGGGAATTAAAGCATTCTTTATGTATTATGCTGGCAGGCTTACCCATCCAAGGATGACATTCGTGATAGCTTGGAAATCAAGTAATTCAATTGATTTCGCTGGTGGCAACCCTTCAAAGATAATATTTCTCTCAAAGCCTTTGGATAGCATGCCATGCCAGTGAGTTTGAGATTGGAGCCTATGACAGGTGCCCGGGAGGGCTGCTTTGCCCTGCTGCTGTGTACGGCATAGGCCAGCTTGAGAGCCATCTCACGAGCAGAACAGGGGTTGAGGGGAACGTGTGAGTTTATAAAGGAAAATGCCTCATTGACACTTGGGCTGGGCTGGTCCCAGAGAGAGCTACTGGGAGGTGCAGGGTCCACATTCTAGGGTCTCGGTTTTGTTGATTAAATAAGAACAAACGTGTGGGGATATCAGTGACAGTCTTATTGGAGTCAGAGAAAATGAAAGGCAGGAAAGCTAGATATATCAGCAATGGTTGGCAGAAGAGAAGGAATGAGGAAAGAGGGATAAGGAGCCATGGAAACAGAGGGAGAGAGAAAGAACCCACAGCCTCCGTTCTGAGGTCTAGTCCACACAGAGCAGGTCTGTCTGGGGGCCAGTTGAGCCACGTGGTGACGGCTACTCTGAGATGAAGAGCAGCTTCTGTGTGGAGAGCAAGGGATGGAGTTAGTTTCCCTTTAGCTTCCTTAGCTGAGAGTCAGAGGGGATTGATAATCGTGGGTTTGTCACCTTTAACATCTCTCCTTTAGCTTTGTGGTCAGTTTAAAGCCCCTGCCATTGGCTCAGCTTTAACTTTGCCACAGTTAAAAGCAGCCTGTTCATCTTCATCAATTACATCCTCGGCTTCTGCTGGTTGGTTTTTAATCTAGCAATGGGAAGCCAGTGCTTGAAAAGAAATTAGAAGCAGGTTGGCGATTTCCCATTATTGTGATTGAAATCTGCCTCCTTTTTAATTCTTTAATTTCCTATCTAGCAGGTCATTACTGACCACTGATCATTTGTCTCAGAGGAAGCCGACATTGCTGTCGCATGTCCTAGCCAGGCTTGGGAAAGAATGGCTGCCCAGAATGATCTCACTCCTCCCTTTCTGCCCACTCTACCCACATAAGAGCAGTCACCTTTATGCAGCCTCTGAATAACTGCTTGGCTCTGGTAGAGCCAGCTGACATACCTTCCAAGGGTTCTCTGTTGACTGTATATGTCAGCTTAATAATCTGAACACCCCACAAATGTGTCTCTGGGGATATAGCTCAGTCCTTAGAGTGCTTCCTGAGTTTCACCCCAGATCCTAAAGTAAGTCCAGTGGCCCAAGACTGTAATCTGAGCTCTTGGGAGATAGAGGCAGCATGATCATAAATTCCAAATCACTCTTTTGACTACACAGCAAGTTCAAGGCCAGCTAGGGGTACTTGATACTCTGCTTCAAAACAAAAACTTTCTTTAAAAAAATCCTATGTTAAATTTGAAACATAAGGAGGACTCTAAGCATCTCATTCTCTCATCAGTTTGGTTGATCTTATTTATACATATACATACATACATACATACACACACACACACACACACACACACACACACACACACACACACAAATCTCAAATGAGTGGGCTGGAGAGATAGCTCAATCAGAAAGAATTTGCCAAATATGCATGAGAACCTGTGTTTAGGTCCCAACAGCCATGTAAAAGCCAGGCTTGGCAGTGCACTGGAGCAACAGACAGGTGGATCGATGGAGCTTCCTGGTAACCCAGCCTCACAACAGTGAGCTCCACATACAGTGAGAGACCCTTCTTCAGAAAAGAGAAGGTGAGCTTAGAAGAGAAAGATATCAGATACTGTCAACCCTTGGCCTACACATACACATGCACACACATATTAACATGTACATACATCAAAGGAAGAAAGAAAGAAAGGAAGGAAGGAAGGAAGGAAGGAAGGAAGGAAGGAAGGAAGGAAGGAAGGAAAAAAAGAGATTTAGATCATTAAAATGAGTTTAAATTTTCAAGGGTGTATCTCAGATGTAGAGTGTGTGATTAGTGTGCCCAAGACCATAAGTTTAATCCCAAGCACCAAAATTAATGAAAATAAATGTCAAATGGTACATTCTGGTCAGATTTATAATAGCACACCTTTATTAAGTACCTAAGCAGTGGATGTACTGCCCTGAAATTAACATCTGTTTTTAGCGCATGGATCTATATGATCCCTCTGCAATTTTCAACTTAAACCCTGCAGAGGAAAGGGAACAGCTTGGCTATCTCCTGGGAGCCTAGTGTGAGGCAAATGGACCCTTGGCTATTGACCAAAAATGCCAACCAGAGTTCTGGATCTTGGAGCAGATATCCAGGGTGATTGAGCCTGAGAGTCAGAGGGTTATGTGTTTCTAATACTACCCACCAGGATCTCTAAATTCACTGTGGATGGAGCTGGCCTCACAGCCTCAGTCTCTTTGGTAGGTATTAGATCCTTTCAGAATTCCTCCCTCTGACTTAGATAAATGGGAGTCTGACATAATCCTCTGGTCTCAGCTGTTGTTCTTCAGTTAGCTTCCTTCACAATCGACATATTTCTGTGGTCCTTTATACTCTTTCTGCTTGGCAATTTATGAACTGTAAATGATATTTCGATGATATCTGACTAGACTCTGAATACTTCATATACCTTATTTATAGAATGAAAACAACAAAATATCACCGTAAGATATTTAACAGAAAAAAAATAAAATTTAGGGTGCTAACACAAGGATAAATGGATCTCAGAGAATAAGTCTGAAATTTAATTGCACTATAGAGTTATTAGGAATAAACCATTTGACAACCAGGAAGGGTTAATGCAATGACATCTTTGACTTATGAAAATTAAATTTGATGACAGTTGTTTCCTCCAGTTCTTAGCAGTAAAGCCCATGAGAACATACGATGGCAGGGACTTGGCATGCATTGATTTTTTTTTTTTTAATGTTGTACTTCGGTGTATCAACCGAAGGTGAATAAAGTGCAGAACACCTGGCTCCTTGAACCCGCTGGAGGTTGTATTCAGATCCACTAAAAATGCATTCTACTAATCTTGACATAGAAAGGAAAAGAAGGAAGAAGAGAAAGAGGAAAGGAAGGGAAGGAAGGGGGAAGAATGAAGGGGAGGAGTGAAAAACAAGGGAATGAAGGATATTGGATTGTTGCAAACATTTTCTGCAAAGTTAGACAGATGATAAAGAGGCATTCAAAATAGAACCCCAGCTCCCAAGCTCTATCTGCTTCTTCAGTTTATCCAGGAAGAAATTGGTGTTTGTTTAAGAACTCATGTCTCATGGGCTATTGAGTCTATAATTTTAAAGTAATAGCGTATTGGGTATCTTAATAAATAGTCTATTACTCTAGGTCCAAGCAAATGGAAGCAAGTTCTTTTCTCTGAGAATAAAGATTGCACACAGGGGTTAGTTCCACAGTCATCGATTTTTAAAGTTATAGGTAATAAATAGTGGGGCTAGAAGACAGGAACAGCAGGGCACAGCCAGAATCTGCTGGTTTGTAGCTGTGGGACAGTGGTTATCACCCGGATGTGGGCTTCCTGCCAACTCTTTCCTCATCTTCCCAGGAGCTTTGTAGAAAGACAGTCTCTGTCAGAGGCTGAGCTTCCATAACCTTGTTCACCAACAGTTGAAAAAAAATTAAAAGAGCACAGCTAATTAAAACTCTCATAAAATGTTCTCAGCCAGGAAAATATTCAAAACTGATAATGCCTATGGACATGTGCATCCGGCACTGAGGATGGGGCTTAACTGTGGCTTGCCCAAGGGTTTGGATTCCCTGGGGTCTCTTTCAGGGAAGCTGGTGACCAGCAGCATTCACATTCCCTGCCCTTCATTATTCTAAGGTTCTGGGGTGGTCTATGACCATTGCTACAGACAGTAGGTTTGATCGCAGGATGAGGATGTCATGCTGCGTGTAGTTATACAGCTTCCTCATGGAGCCGGATCCCAGAGATGCCCTTACCCAGCAGGTACAGTTCCCTTGACTCAGTGTTGTCTAGTCTGAAAGGACCAGCTTCTCCTTAGCTGTGGGAATGCAGAGAAGATATTTTTGTTTTTCTAAACAGACTATTATGGATGTTCTTACTGGAATGTGGGGGCTAAGTTAAAGATAAGCCATAGAAGTTATCATTGGATAAATGGTAAGAGCCCCAAAGAGATTTATCTCTCCAGATGGCATGGGGTCACATTTTAATGGGATATGGGAAGAAGCAGCAGGATGAAGTCCTGGAGTCAATCCCTGGGATCAAACTGGAGTCTCTAATCTTATCTCCCTCCTAGAAGTATTTATTAGCATTTGTTCACATTCCAACTGGTGTTGTTTACCTGAAGGACTTAAGATTTCTCCCCCTGTCCCAGGGGGGAGCAAAGAAGAAAGCTGTTCCTCTGTTTTATTGCCATCAGATGCATGTTTCCAGAATCCTTCACCACATGATAGACTGCGGGTGTGATAACACTGAGGTCTCAAACTGTCAAAACCCATGGGAGGAAACTAAAGTGTATGGAGCCAGGGAAGCAACTTCCCACACATGATCACAAATGTTCTGTGTTCTATGGTGACTTGTGTTATATTTGCATTTGGCATAATCATGATAACATGTTAAAATATAGAATCCGGGTCAGCTCCCTTTTTCTCCTAGTTCTGAGCAGCCAATAGTTGCTGTGAATCTAACTGCTATACTAGAAGCCTCTAACCAGCGTTATTTGGTCCACGGGCAAAGAATAAAATGTACTCCCTTCACAGCCCAAGGTCTTAACAAGTGTGTGTTCTGGACTTAGTTATTGTACCCTCCTGTCCTATGCTAATAAGTAGATTAAGAGTACAACATTTTCTGTTTAGTTTAAACTTGAAGGTGAAGTTTAAGGTTGACCTATTGTCTTTCATTGATTTCTCTTATCCTTGAAGATGCCCTACTGCCCCCCTCAACACACACTTATTAAACACACTAAAGTGATCCCATCTTCTGGATTCCTTTATGTGACCATCACTTTTATTCCCTCTGTGTCAGTTTTACCAAAACTTCACAAATGTCTCTGTTCTTCTTAGCTGTTCTTGTATCCTTTTGCACTGTGTATCTGTAACTTAAGTGCAGGGTACTTGCATAAGGATTGCTACATTTGGTTCTTGTAGCACTATTTGGATACAAGGCACAAGTTTTAGACTTGATGCTGTTTATATCAATTTGAACTATACTTCAAAATGTACTTGAAATGAAGTGTAAGGAGACTGGAATTCAATATACACGAGGGATAGACACTGTGTATATGGTATTCCTGTTGTCAATAATATTAATAGCTACCAAGTAATTGTCTTCTATCCAGAATAATTTAGACATACTGAGGCTAGCCTCTGCCAAAAGCACATGAGCATTTTCTTCTTAAGATCCTGGAAAAGTATTTTCACGTGAACAATAGGTAAATACAATTATGAAAGTACCTAGGTTAAGTTTAAATAAGAAAAATAGTGTCTCTCAGCTGCTTTTGAATCCTTAAATATTTCTAGACCTGAATATTTACACTTCAATAGCTTTTGTGGCTCTTTAAGAAATGTTAACCTGGCTAATACTTTACAGTCATATATGAGATACATCAACACATTCATTTGTACAGATTGGGACAAAGGGACAGAGAAGGCCTGAGACCACACCCTCAGGAGGTGACAGAACCTCAGCTTCCAAGTGGCCCTTGATGATTTCAGACCCTATACTTCTCCTGTGAATAGACACTAAGACTATAATGAGAAACCAGTAAGCTGCATTTTCTGCTTAATGTTACACATGCTCTGAAATTTCCAAATCACTTGAATCTTTCAGCCATAGAAACTGGGAGTATGAATCCAGTGGTAGGTATAAAAAATGCTGGTTATGAACTAGTGTGACTTACTGTGGTGGCTGTCCTAAGAGGGATCTCCAAAAGGATGTGCCATCCTTATTTTAATTCATCTATATATACTTATAAAGGCATATTTAATACAGTTTTGCCATTGAAATATCAGTTCAAATCCATGTGTTATCATAGATTCCATTTAAATGCAGAAAAATGGTAAATATTAAGATTAACGCTATTTCCCAAAGCAGTACCTTTTTACCACTGTGGTAAAAGAGTTTCTCAGAGAGTTTTACCTATATCGAGAGTCTTGCCAGGACTGGGTTCAGTGTCTTTTGCTGTTTATTTTGTCTAACATGTCCATTCTTTTCATATCACAGAATCTTCAGAAGCAAGTTGGAAAACTGGAAAGCCAAACCAACCTCTGCAGCACATGCCTCCCCCCGCTCTCCTTGCATGCCTTTCTCATGGTTTAATGAAAGCCGGAGAGGATCTTATTCCTTCAGGAACCTGCCTTCAACTCCAAGTCCCCTTCAGCCTTCTCCTGAGACTCAAATTTCAGATAAAACAGGGTCCAAGGTAGACAACAGTGGGCTATAAAAGCCAACAAGAAAGCCCCCAATCCTGTGTCTTCAGATTTTGGAAAGCCTTCTCAACCTGTGTGTGCGCCCTGGATCTCAGGAATCAGTGTGCTAACATTGTCCTAGGCATGCATGACGTTTCCTTTATGGGGAAAGAAAGCCCCACCTAACCGGCACCTCTTTAATACTGCTCTGTTCTAGCGTGTTCTTTTCTCTTCGATTTACCTGTCATTTCACTTACTGCCATTTAATCTGTTTGACAGTTGAGCCATGCTGGGAAAGGGGCATTTGGAGGGTGAAACAGTGTTGGAAGATATTTACTAAGTACTCTTCTTTAAATTGCATTTTGAAATGATTTCACTGTGCTCTTCAAGGTTTACTGGAGAACAGATAAATTTGCGACCGACTGTGTTCAGTATATTTAAATGAAGCAAACAGAAAAACAAAGACCAATGACATATAGCACCTTACTTTTTTTTATATCAGATGTCCATGCAGATCACCTGTTCTAATTCTTTTTAATGTTAGCAAAATTACACTAGACGTCTATGCGTGGGCATGATGCATTTCAAAGTGTGCAATGGTTATTTCCAGCATGACACTGCAAGCCTTGTCTAACATTGTACTGACACACATGGTGGCTAACTTTCGTGGAATTTGGTCTCCTCTTTTTACTTACACACATGGTGGCTAACCTTAGAAGAATTTGGTCTCTTCTTTCCTGTGTTCACTCTTCTTTCCCAAACAGAAACATAAGGTTAATCTTACTTAAACTGAACTCTTCCCTGGAGGTCAGCAGCCCCACATGGTTTTGACCTGGGTCTAGAGGATTGCATCCCCAGGGATGATGCCAAGGGGTGGTGCTCTGTGTGCTGCACCTTGCTGCTGCTGAGTGCTCTACCAGCTATGCTCCCTTTTGGAAGATTTATCAAATCTTGAAGTTGGCTTGTACTAAATTCCCCAGTCTCTGGCATGGCGTTTTTTCTCAACAGTCAACTAAGCTGAACACAACATAATCTAATGGAACTAATAGTTTAGTTCCTGGAGAAGTGCTGTTTGAAACAAAGTGGTGTTGGGCAGTTGCTTAGAGTTCCTGGGAATTCAGCCAGTCTACACGTAGCAAAAGAAGCTTTGGTGATTAAGTGGTCCTTCGGGCTCTTCGTGCTGTTTCTGAGACTTAAGGTTTGCTTGAGTGATCCTCACATTATTTCACACTAAAGAGAGGTTCATTATAAAACATTTTCACAAGTAGGGCTCTGTGGCCATTGTCAAGTTGTTTTAACATCTGCTTAGCATGTTAAAGTAATTCCAGGAAAATTCATTTTTTCCCACATCCCACCTCACTAACCCCAAGAGGTTATGCAGCCGTGTGGGTGTCTCTTTGGCTGTGTGCTGGTGCCATGGGAGAGTTACATACCAACACATAACTAGTGCTGTGTTGTCAGACCCTGCCCTGCTCCAGAACTCATCACTCTGAAGGGTGCGTCCAGGAGGGACCTGTCACTTCTCACAGTATTTGTCACAGCCAGCCACACACCATCTCTCCCAGGGGCACTCCAGCTCCCTTCCTGATAGGAGTTACCATCTGTTCCTGATAACTCAGCCTCTCCACACACCATCTTGTGTTCCTACTTATACCGTTTCTTGTCACAATTAGGGTCAAAGCAGATGGGCTTATTAATATCACTACTCTGAGCACTGGCAGAGGGTAATGAATTCTGTACCCTTGGAGAGAAACTCAAGAATCATCTCTGTATACCGCCTCTCCTTGCATCAGATGGAGAAGGTGCCCAGGATTTCCAATCAGGCTCCTGCACCACTGCCCAAATGAAGGTTGCCCCCAAAGCACACTTGAGCTCTTCTAAAGACAGATGGTTAACATGAAGCAGTTGAGGCCCTGGGAGCACACCTGCCTCTAATTCACTCTGTGTTCAGTTAACGCGGTTTTATTCGTTTTCACAGAACTTCACCTTCAATGATGACTTCAGTCCAAGCAGTACCAGTTCAGCAGACCTGAGTGGCTTAGGGGCAGAACCCAAAACGCCAGGGCTCTCCCAGTCCTTGGCACTGTCCTCGGATGAGGTACTGTAGTGGCACTACGGTAGAACTTAGTTTTTATGTGGCTCGTTTCCTCCATATCCCACTATAGGAAGATGTTTGAGGGTAGATTGAGCATAGAAGACATGAGCACTGAGGTTTTATGTGTAACACAAAATCCTCATGATTCCATTTCCCTCACCTTCAAGAGTAAAGGAAAGTGTAGTTCCTGAGCCTGCTGAAGCTTCTTAGGGATCCCATTATACATGTAAACTCAAATATTACAGGCTGGACACTGGAAAACAAGATAGACAGCTTAGATCACTTGGGTCTATTCTCTCTCTCCTGACCCAGAGTTACCTATCTCTGGCCCCCAAACTCTGAGGGTCTTCTGACTATCATATGCCCTCCTGCTGAATCATTGCTATCAATAGGCATGGTTCTGAGAAGGAAATAGAGTAAGAACCATTTATTTAGATGTTAGAGTGAAGATTAGCATTGCTAAGAGTTACCAGGAAGGATGTATGCAGGAGATAAGCAGAAAACTGTGTTGGGATTGACTTAGTTCTAAAAATAGGAGTCAGGGGCAGGAAATAATGTAATTAGAATTTTTTCTTACATATGAAATAATTGCTCTTATTTCTTTTTAACATGAGTTATATGCCATAAGCCCTTTTTCCTTTAAGTGTTTCTGGTCACGTTTTCCCAGCTGGGCTTGATTCTGATGTTGTATAAAGCATGCACGGTGGGTGTTGTGTGTCCCATTTCTGTAACATTCTCCTTCTCGGTTCTTTTGTTGCTACTCACCCAGAGCCTGGATATGATAGATGACGAGGTGAGCTATCCATGGGTTGTGTGTGGTGCCTTGTCTCATTCGAACCTACTTTTTTTCTCCTTACAAAATGACTTATAAATCCAATACTAAAGAACACTTAGCTCTGGAATGGAGGGGAAATATCCTGCAATTGTTTACGTTTGGCTTAAAAGATGTTTCTGGATCAAGAGGCTCTGAGCCCCACCTCCAGAGTCCCTTGCTTACCTCCCATAGCCATTTCCTGACATAGTCCATTCTTTTCCTGCATCCACTGCCTTCCCTCAGCTCACACTTGTTCTTCACATGACACACCAAATAATCTGTCTTTCCTCTGAGACCCACCACTGCTTCATCTTCTCTCAGCTCAGTGGCTCTGGGGGCTGGCATGGCTCTTTATGCAAATAAAGAGAATGGTCTACAGTGGACAGAATCTGGCTTTGCAGTGAGCATCTCGTTAAGCTCTTATTGCTTATTCTGTGTTGTCTAAGAGGTCGTGTGAACTTTCTGCTCCTCAGTTCCCTCATGTCTTAAAGGCACTGTGGGTATCAGCGCCCCGCCCTCCACAGAAGTGTGCTTCCTGCTCAGATAGAACAGTAACTGTGAAGTCTCCCTAAGAAGGCTGGGGGGCTCTGAGACTTTCCTGTAGAATAAGGGGAACTTGATATTTTTAATGTATTTTTATATAACTTTACTATATTCTACCAGGATAAATTTAAGTGATGTATCACATGTGGAAAACTATGAAATAATTATTTTCCACATCTGATTATATCTCCAGGCTTACTTGTTATAAAATCATCCATCTTAGTGTGTATTTTTTTTTTTATTTTTAACTTCCTACATTTTTAATGGTACTTTGTTTATGGGCTATTTTTTAATTTTCCATTGACCAGAATCAGATAGGTAATAAGACATGTTTCTTCTAACACAAGTAGAACTATTATCATTTATAATTTACAAGTAAATACAGCCCTTGTAACTTGAGAAATTCCTTTGCTAACATAATATGAGCCATAGTGTTTGAGTCATTTAACAATGCTGCATACATTCCTATCTCAGATTCTTGATGACGGGCAGTCTCCTAAACACACCCAGAGTCAGAATCGGGCCGTTCATGAATGGAGTGTGCAGCAGGTTTCACACTGGTTAATGAGCCTAAATCTGGACCAGTATGTGTCTGAATTCAGTGCCCAGAACATCAGTGGGGAACAGCTCCTGCAGCTGGATGGAAATAAACTGAAGGTAATGAATTCTTCATCTGTGTTAGTTACTAGTTATGCGTATTACTTGTAGCACCTGACATATTTTTCTTTAGCTCAGAGTGCTCTGCATATCCATGTGGTAGTTTTCGTCAATATTTACCAGAAAAGATACTGAATTATTTTCAGCAGGAGAAAAAAAACGCTTCAAGAAGCCCATCTCAGGTTTTGACTCAGGGTAGGCTGCTGACTAAGAGAGTTGGAGCCTTTTCCTTTACTTCGCCTGGCAATACATGACTCCTGTATCAGAATCACTCACTGCCCATTGTACTGTTAAGTTTTAATAATGGCCAATATGAGTCTTCCCTTCTTCACTTCTCCTTCGTGCCCCACCCGCTCCTGCCCACTACTTGAAAACTCAAACAACATCCCAAACTTTCTTCCCCAGTACATGCAAGCCATCCTCCCTGTCACCTCCAGTGCACCTTCATTTCCACTCATCTGGCCCTTCTCTGTTAGAGAGAGAGGTGGTTCCCAACTCTACTGAGAAAGAGCAAGAGGAGGGTACAGCCAGCTCTACACACCCCACCCCACTGCTAGGCTGCCAGATAGATGAGTATCTCTGACAGTCTTTGAAAAGGTTAGAGATCAATCAATAGCTGTGAATATGAAGGCCCATTGACAACTGTCCCTGTTAGGGAGATGGATGCATCCTGCTGTGGATGCGGAAGGTCATGGAACATTTGAAGTTCACAACAGTCTCCCCCGATTCTGAAGTGCAAGCTCATCCAGCCACCTAGTCATCATAATCAGGCTTCCTTTACAGGTCTGCCTTGGGGAGACAGTGGCGGAGAGATGCTGACATGGGCATCCTGGCCCCAAAGACATTGTTGGTTCTCATTGTAAATAACTACATTGGCAGAAGGGAGACCATTTTCATTCTCCCTGCCCCTCTTGGAGCCTTCTGTAGCAGCAGGTGCTCTCTTGAGAAATTCCTTTGCTAACATAATATGAGCCATAGTGTTTGAGTCATTTAACAATGCTGCATACATTCCTATCTCAGATCCTTGATAACGGGCAGTCTCCTAAACACACTCAGAGTCAGAATCGGGCCTTCATGAATGGAGTGTGCAGCAGATTTCACACTGGTTAATGAGCCTAAATCTGGACCTTTGAAGATATTGATGAGTTCAGCAATACTTTAGTCGAAGTTTGGAGAAGTAGGGTCATGCCCTTTCTGTTTATTCCCTTCTTAGTCACCGATTTGGAAAGCATTTTCTTAATGACTTCTGGAGTATATTTTGCAAAGAACTTCAGAGAACAAAGCATAGATCCTCAGTGCATACAGAATTTAGCACATGTGGTCTGCTTTTCCTCAGCCTTGACCTCCTTCTTCTACATTTAACTAAGGTCATGAGATTAAACATAGCGTGATGATTTCCTCATCATAAACAAAGAGGTCGGCAGTTTTTCAGATTCCTTTTGTACATGTGTTTCCCCTGTAGGCTCTTGGAATGACATCATCCCAGGACCGGGCACTGGTTAAAAAAAAACTGAAGGAAATGAAGATGTCTCTCGAGAAGGCTCGCAAGGCCCAAGAGAAAATGGAAAAACAAAGAGAAAAGCTGAGGAGGAAGGAACAAGAGCAAATGCAGAGGAAGTCTAGAAAGTCGGAAAAGATGACTTCCACAAACGATCAACCTTGAGCAGGAAGGCCTCTCCTCCCCCACTAGATGGGGAAGTTTGAGAGAAGTCCCCCACACACACACACCTGCCCCCACTCTCCTGCAGAGGACGAAGAAGAAACTGATGGGGATAACACCACTGTAGGCGGTTAAAGAACTGTGTGTTGAATGCACTCTTGATTTTAACCTCCTAAAATAGCCCCTCTCCACCACCTTTGGTTTATTGACAAACCAAAATTATCATTTTTATCTTCTACTTACCAACATCCCATGTTGTATTAAGTGTGCAGTGCCACTTGGAGGACCATCTTGACCCAGCCAATGAGAGCAGGACTCACTCTGGGGCTGTGAGTGGAGTACCCAGAATTCTCAGTGAGAGCTCATGAAACCGAGGTAGTAGCTTCTGACTGTTGGTGTGGAGATGATACCTGCCTTGAGATAGGGGAGCTCCCCTCAATTCTGACTGTAGAGCGAGTCAGTTCTGTTGTGGAGATGGGGGTGCGCAGCGCGTAATTGCCAACTGATGGAAAAAGCAAGCAAGTGTGCTATCCCGCTTGCTGGGAATCAGGACGAGGGGGAAAAGAGTAGCTATTTATTAACTCTAGAAGTGAACAGCCTTAGGCACACAGATGTGGGTGCACTTCGGGGCTTGGAGGATAACATTTTCCTTTAGGTATTGTTGAACAAAGAAGAAAAAAATGTCAGAGTGTAATGTAGCCATGGATGTTGGGTTCTGTTGCTTTGTTTGCCAGTGTGGCAGCCCAGTGTTTGAACGATACTGACAAACTCGGCACAGCTCCTTCCCCCGCAACAAACTGAACAGGAAATTGATTTTTAAGGAAACCAACATCTTCAGGTTTCCTCTCCTGGGACATTCTGGCTGGCCTTCAGCCTGCCTGTGACACAATCGTGAACTTCTCACATATTTTCTACTCAGAATTTCCCAAGTGGGCTCAGTTAGTGTTTCAACAAACGTACTTTTAAGGACTTAAACCTAGAGATACTGGTTAAAGATTAAGATTTGAGTAACAGTCAACCAGAGAACTGTTTCTTTTCTTTTCTTTTCTTTTATGCATACATAATTCTTTCCTGTGAAAGACAGCCATCATTTACATTTTAGAGACATTTTGAATGACTTTGTCTCCATATTCTAGAGAGTTCCAGATTTGTTTAAAACAATACATGGGACAGATTTTCACAATGTAAAAGCTGATATTACTTAAGTCCAGTATTAAGGATTTCAGTATTTCACCAACCTGAGTTGAGCGCAGGAGGCCTGGGGCCGGAGAGCGGGAGAGGAGGACAGAGACTCTTTGGAGACTGTCATACCTGAGGGTTTTTATTTGTTTGCTGGCCTTTAGTTTTGTTCTTTTGCTTATGTATCTAACTCTCATTATGGCATCATCTCCTTTAGGATGGACTGATTGCAGAGCAGAGCTGGAGGCCAGGTGAAGCCTGAAACTTCAGGGTATTTCCCTCCTTCCCTCCAGCAGGCCCTTGCGCTGCCCACAGGCCTGTGCACATCTCTTCTGCATGCACAGGTACGCAGGGCCTGCATCAGGCTCCAGAGTTAGGACAGGAATAGATAGGATAGAGGTGGGCTGCCTGTGTGGCCTCACTTCATATTTTAACGTTGTGACGTTTCATTTTTATCGTTTTTACTATTTTTGTAACATGAATTCGGACATCATCTGAACTAGAAACTTAATCCTGTCCTTTCTCCCAGTGCCTGCTTCCTTTTCTGGCTGACCCTGAGCACGTCTGTTCAGTTTTGGTCCTTCTGGTACAGGCTCACTTCAGTCTCAAACATGATATGGGAGTCGCTTTGTGCTCTGCACAAGCCAGACCTGCCATATGGTTCTCCTGAGGAGTAGGGTACTGGGTGCCTGCTCATGTCTTCAGATGCCTGGGGCTACGCCACTTCCTAATATTTTGAGAAAACAAGAGACGTATTACTGAACTACACATTCAGTCAGTCTTTCCTATTGCCAGAAGACTAAGCAAAGCTCTGGCAATACTAATACTTGCTATTGTACGTTTTTGCCATTTTTCTTTTCTTTGGGGGAAAACAAGCTGGATTGCACTGGAAGCTTCTCTGTGTTCATTTTCCAGAGTGAAAACAGAAGGGTGATCATTTTAAGTTGTGTTTACACTTTGATGATAGTTGAAAATGAATGTATATATTGGAAATGTCTGTAAGTCTGCCTCTGCCTGTAACTTATGACCTCTTATATTGCGTTTGTTAAATACAGTGTTCTTACTGTAACTTTATTAACACTCCGTGCTTGGATCAGCATTCATCTGACAGTTACAGATCAAATTAATATTCCTTACATCATTTAGTTTATAGTTCAGTCATTTTAATTTTTAAGTTAAATTATTACAATTTTAGAACAAAATGAATTCTTTTAATGTTGCTACTTAAAATTAGTAAAATCATAAAAGGCTCTTGACTGCACTGTTCAGCCAAGGATAAAAGACGGACTGGCTGATCCAGTATGGAAACAAAGTGAAGGACCTCAGACCTTGTGAGCATTTTTATTTCTTATTACCTCCTTTATTGACTGTGGTGCATGGTAATAATTAAGTTTCCAACGTCTTGCACAATGCTTTCTTTAATGCTGCGGTTTTCAGGGTTTATACAATTTAAGAGAATTGTTGCTTCGTGGACTTTAAGGATTTTGGACAGTTTTTAAGCTATCAAGAAAGGAACAGAAAGAGTTGTCTACATATTGTGAACTGTATTCTAGTGAAGGCTAGTGGGTCCCCACCAGAAACCAAAAGTGTTTGGGTACAAGTTATGTTCGTCAGTGGGGGTGGGGCTCTGCCATAGGTAAAGAGGATTGTAGGAGTAGATTCTGGGTCACTTCTTTTAAAGCAACTTATCCTTATGTAATCATTTTTTTCTCCTCCCAGCATCAGGAGGGTCCTGTTAGAGCAGAAACCATGTTCTATCTACTTTAGTACTCACTCTGTCGAAGCCTGTCATTACTATCATGACAGCAAAGCCCTTCCGAAGCCGTCTGCTATCCTTTTGCAGGCGTTGAAATGGACTTCCCACTCCCCACCTCCTGTAGACTTTTAAAATGCCGCAGTAGTTTATGATCACACTATGAAAGGAGCTAATGCCAAATTCAGCTTGCAAGAGGCACATCATGGGACTACCCACCTTGTGTTCCTTTATTTTAGGAAACAAAGTACAGAGGGGCTAGTACTCCCACTACTGTTCATGCCGGATAGTGTTTACCCTGAGACCTTAAATACCTTAGGCTAAGCTACAAGAATGTCCACAAGTCAGATTTAGCACCTGGGCCTCTGTGGCTTGTGCTGCTGCTGCTGAAGAATTCTCTTCAGGATCTTTGTTCGATAGGATTAACTTGTACCCGAAAAGTATATAAGAAGAACATGATTGCATTTATACAGCTATTCTAAGTCAATAAACTTGGGAGGCTAGAAAAATTTGAGGAGGACCATCAACATTTAACAAGGGTATTTAAGATGATTCTCGAGGATGGAGGGCAAATGATTCTAAAAGAAACTTCTGTACATTAGATGCATATTGCCCTTTCATACACTGGGATGGTTAAGAATTACCAAATTCCATTTGAGTAACTAAAGCCTCTTCCCACAGGGCTGGTGATAAAGGACATCTCACTTTGAGGGACAGGCATTAGGAGGGTTCGTGTCACTTGCTTCAGTGCTCAGATCTTAGCGCTACCTGGGTGAAAGGGTAATTAAGACAGGATGGGCACATGTTTTCTTAGGTACATTGAGTCAGGGCTCCGCCTGCGTCTAGTTCTAAAACAGAACTTGTGGAGGTGAGGGCAAACGTAAAGCATCTTTACTTTCTTCCAAAACTATTCTCACTGCAAAAGGACAAGGGGAGGGAGAGTCTCCAGACAGCACCACAGGAAGCCTGGTTCATCACCGTTCAGTCCTGAAAGTCACACTTGAGTGTACTGGCCGGTTTTGTTTGCTTTTGTCCCGCAGAGTTAAAGTCCCGTGAAATTTGGCCCTGATCCAAAACACTGGGGGCTGGGGAGAATATCACCAAAGAAAACGCATATTAATACCTTGAAGGGTAACATTGAAGACGCTGGAGTGATCAGTTAGAGGGAAAGAAAAAAGCCTGCACAGTAAACTGCCCCCTGGAGAGTAACACGAGCCCCTCACACAAATACTCGCGGTGTCTTCTGGCATGTTGGTTACCCAAACCTCCCATCTGTAAGCACCTGGATCTGGGTCCTCAGGTCTATGCTTCCCTGCCCCTGCCCACCCCCACCCCCT
>JADRCD010212828.1:0-11971 GCA_019843815.1 Montemys delectorum
CCCTCCCATTTCTTCTTTCCATCTACTGCCTACTGTGTGTGTGTGTGTGTGTGTGTGCACATGTGTGTGCCTGTGTGTATGTATGCATGTGTGAATATGTGCCTGTGTATGTGCATGTGTGTGTGAGCATGTGTGCATGTGTGTGCTCATGTATGCCTATGTGCATGTATGTGCGATGTATGTGTGCTTGTGTGCCTATGTGCATATGTGCATGCCTGTGCCCCACTGCATTTAATGCCTACATGAGAATGGTGGTAATTATTTACTAGTGGCTACACCATAGAGAAAATGATTTCTCCTTACCTAGCAACCATTAATTTTCTAAGCTCCACATGAAGGGGTAAGGCCTCATATATCTTTGATGGTGTGTAAATAGGACCCAACTTTGTGCAGGTCTTGAGTAGGTAGCCACAGGTGCTATGAATTTGTTGGTGCAACAGCTATGTCATATGCAGACAGCATATTTCATAACACGCCCATCATCTTTTGTCTCCTACACTCTTTTTGTTCTCATTTCCATAATGTTCCTTGAGCCTTGGAGCAGGACAGAAATGTCTGCCTCTGTTTCAAGCTGAGCACCGAGCAGCTAGGGAGTGCTAATTCCAGAAATATACATCACAGCTATATTTTTTTTAAATGGAAGGTTTTATAGTATTTGAGTTTCTCTCCCCCAGTTATTAATTGTGAACATTAGTAAAGTAGTTCTAGTGTGGGCATATGCAAGAATGTAGAATCCCACACGAGGCAAGAAAATCTGCAGTGATTTGGAACCAAGAGCAGGTGCTAACATCTGCTACCGACTTGCGTATAAAGAAGCTGAAGTCAAAAATATTCTTAGACTTTCTGATTGAGTATCTCAAAGTACACCTGAATCAATTTGGAAAGAAGGTAGATTTTGCAATTAAAAGCTTGATAACTTAGCCTCTAAGAGACAACTAAACGGAAATAAACATGGTGCTTTCCTTGTTCTACACGGTTGTCTTTCTAAATGTCTTTCTAAATTTGAAAACTCTTGACATAGCAATGGCATGAAGACCAAGAACATCTACACTCTTAAAGGCAGAAGGCTGACATTCATTAACAATGGTGACTCGCTGAAAGCTAGATGCTTACTTAAAACACTTTGAAGGAGTGTTAAGGAGATCTCTGCTGCAGCATACTCGAGGCTTAATGCTTAACCCCTCTCTGGCCCAGTGCCTTCGGGTCTGTCCTGCCCTACAGCGTGTACTCAAGCCTCCACCCTTAATGGGACATTCGCCACACTGGATTTTTCTTAGCTTACCACTTCTTCAGAATTTGAGACGTATTGCCAACATTCTCACTTTCCACAAGATTAATCTAGCAGTATGAGGACCTGCTGTACTTTGCAAATGTTCAGTAATTATAATTACACACTTAAACTCTGAACACAGGAGATATGGATCAAAAAGGACAAAAGGAAAATCAAAAATGTACAGTCATAATTAATGAATTTTAACAGCTGTCCATTTCTGAAAATTAAAAGATTATGACTCAGATATATTAAAGTGTTAGAATAAAAAGAAATGATCATTTTATTAATTAAAGTTATTCTTTGAAAATTCCATTTATGTATACAATGCATTCCAATTACTCTTGTGTTTTTTTCCTCTCATTTGGACTGTTAACCCTCCCTCCTTCCTGCAAACTCCTTTCTTATATTCGTGCCTTTTGTTTGATTTTGTTTTATGACCCATTTAGTTTAACCACAGCTGTCTGTGTGACCATGGATTTGTAATTATCTACTGCAGCATGGTCAGCTCACTAGAATCTAACAGTATGGGGACACTCTGTGTCCTGGGGCCTATCAGAAACCAGTATTTCAGTAGAGAGAGATAGGACCCCGTGAGCCCCTCCCTATCCATGACTGACAGTTGACTGTGAAGGACTATTGTAAAAGCAGCTATTGTGAGTTCATGGTTTCAATGGTTGTGTCCTCTCTAGAAGTTGGCAACTCATGACCCTCCCTACGCCACAGCATTTACACTCCTTCTGCTTCCTCTTCTAAAGCGTTCACTGAAGCTAATGTCTTATTTAGGGCTGAGCATTCAACAGTAATTTATTCTTGGCACATTGAGGGAAAAAAATAGAAATTATCTTTAATGAAAGTGTTTTTCTTTTTTTTTAATCCCAGTGCCTTTGCATAAGCTATACAACTTAGTCTTCCAACAATCCTGCAACATAAGCATTGTTTTCCTCATTTCACTTGTAGTGAAGTTGAGACTAGAGAAGTTAGTTCCTACAATTAGTATTTACTAGCTGTACATCTAAACAGTATAGTTTATATATAAAGCAACTCTCAAATCCAGGAGTTCTGTTCAACCTCATCCTGGAACCCTTAAAATAATCATGAAATATCAGTCCTAAAAATAACTGAAGAGTGCCATTATTGGAACCAATGATCAATATTTTCTACTTAACAAGAGTAATGCAGTTAAATATACATTATTGACTATGCTTACTCAAAAAGGAGAAATTGTCCAAGATCAGTAATTCTAAGTTTGGCATATCATCAAAATTCTCTGGAGAACACTTAAAAAATATTCCCTATGGACTAGAGAGATGGTTCAGCAGGTAAGAGCACTGATTGCTCTTCCGAAGGTCCTGAGTTCAAATCCCAGCAACCACATGTTGGCTCACAACCACTCATAATGGGATCTGACGCCCTCTTCTGGTGTGTCTTAAGACAGCTACAGTGTACTTATTTATAATAATAAATAGAACTTTGGGCCAGAGTGAGCAGGGACTGAGTGAGTGGGGCCAACTGGAATGATTAGGGTTGACTGGAGTGAGCAAAGGTCCTAAAGTCAATTTCCAACAACCAGATGAAGGCTCACAACTATCTGTACAACTACAGTGTGTACTCATATACATAAAATAAATAAATAATTAAAAAAATTCCCTAGGCCCCATTCCAAGCACACAGAGTTAGAGTCTCTGTGAACAGTCACAGATCTCTATAGGCATAACCTCTCAAGGCAGTTTCAAATCTCATCCAATTACAGAACAAAAAAAGAGATGTGACCACTTGGAAATACCATGGATTATAGGTTTTCCAAATTCAGCAGCGTGTGTTGCTTCATTTCATCCTAATACACACTGCTGGGTCGGATGTGGGGTAGACATTTTATCTTCCTTAGATATGGGCACAAACAATTTCAATGGGAGAAGGACATTCAAAGAGTCCTCCGTCATCCTCTGTGGTGGTTTGAATATTCTTGGCCCGTGGAAAGTGGCACTATTAGGAGCTGTGGCCTTGTTGGAGGAACAGTGTCTCTGTGTAGGTGGGCTCTGGGGTCTTATGCTCAGGCTCTGCCTAATGTGGAAGAGACCTTCCTCTTGGCTGCCTTCAGATCAAGATGTAGAACTCTCAGCTCCTCCAGCGCCATGCCTGCCTGGACTCAGCCATGCTTCCCACCACGATGATAATGGACTGAACCTCTGAACCGGCAAGCCAGTTCCAACTAAATGTTGTCCTTTATAAGAGTTTCCTTGGTCATGGCGTCTGTTCACAGCAATAAAAACCCAATTTAAGACATCGTCTTAGGTAAAAAAACATGTCACTGAAGCCAAAATAAAACAGGTTTGTATACACAGCATAAAGGGGACACATACTGCACCATCTATCTCCCAAGGCTCTGGTGCCATTGTTGGAGAGGAGGTGAAGAGAGTAATAAACAAAAGTGGAGGATGGATAACAGAAAACATACAGCAGGTAGCCGCACATAAGAAGTCAGGAATTGTGACCACATGCACAGGACCTGTGCAAGCCCAAGCCAGACCAGAGAGGGAAGCTAAGCACACAATCCCACCCCTAGTGTGAAGCAAATGACAATAGGTAGCAGCTGGGAGAGGAAGAGACAGTTTTCTTTGAGAGTGTATCCCCCTGATAGAAAATGTGCCTGTGGAATGGCAGATATCGAGGACTATTTGGGCAGCTCAAATTGGTCTTGAAGGTTTTTTTTTTTTTTTTTTTTTTTTTTTTTTATGAAGTTAGGTGGGAAGAGAAGTGGGCTGGATCTAAGTAGAGCTGGGTGATGTACCAACTCTCCATTCTCAGAGAACTAGTAAAACTAAGAGAATGTAAACATCCCTGCTGGACCTCCTGCTCTCCTCACCTCACTTGGAAAATGCTAGCTGGATGACATTGTTAGCTGAGTTGTGTTCTTGAAAATCCGTGTACTGTACAGGAACTCGGAGTGGCTACAGGCACAAGACCACAGAACAATCCAGCATGGATGAGGGGAAGGCTCATGAAGCCCAGCCTCTTACTGAGAAATTATAAGCTATTGATGGATGCTGAGGGAGGGGGTGTACTAAATAGACTCAGTGGGGGAGAAACATGAAACCATGAATAAAATGTTGCAGGGCTAATGGGAGAAATTGGGGGAGGGAAAAAGGACAAATTTGGTTCAAACATATTATATGCATGTATGAATATCAAATAACTTCTTAAAAATAGAATCAATATACTGATCCTTATCCGCCATATATCTCAGAATGTGGTCATGGGAATCAGCTTTTGCAGATTGAAAGGTGAGATCCTGTGGAAGTAGAGTGTACTCATGTTTGGTTAAACATGGTGAATGTACTTAAAGGAGCAGGAAACTTTGACACAGACACACAGCAAGAACTCCACTCGAGAACGCATCCAGAGTGGAAGACAATCCTCTGATTCAGGAATTACAAGGATAACCTCAAACTATCAGATACCAGGCATCTTGCCACAACTCTCTCAGAACAATGTTAGATGGATGAGGGAAAGGCTCATGAGGCCCCACCTCTTTCTGAGAAATTATAAGCCATTGATGGATGCTGAGGGAGGAGGAGGACTAAATACACTCAGTTGGGGAGGGGCATGTTAGATGTTAGCTACATTTCTGTTGTTTAAGCTGTGCAGTGTGTGGTTTATCACAACTCGCATAGAAGCTAACACAGATAGGAAGAGCTTGGGTGGTCAGACCCCTCATTACCATTTGGAACAAAGGATGAAAACATAAAAAATTTCCTCACTACCAAATTTCTGAAAACAACTGGGGCCACGCTCTGAGGAATTACAAGCATCTCTACAGTCAACTGACCCAGACAGCTAATGCTCAGTTCAGGCTTGCATTTGAAGCTCTGAGGAAAAATACCAGCAGAAAGATTGAAAAGGAGAGAGGGGAGGAGGGAGGAAGGGAAGGAGGAAGGAAGGGGGATAGGAAGGGGAAGAGTAAATAGAAATCTAGCAGGAAATGACATATATTACCATTAATCTTTTTCTTCCTAATATTTATTCTCTATATACTAGAAATGTATGTTTAACAAAGTTGTCTAAAATAGATAAATAACAACCAAAATCTCCTCCTGCACACTCCCCGTGTGATTCCCTAGTGTCCCTGGGCTTCTGGGATTGTGGTCTTCCCCCTCTTCTGCTGCTGTCTACTCTAACATGTAGAAGCAGCCATATCTTGGTTATATAGCCGACATCAGCTGAAACATTACCAAAAGAACTTCACCTCAAGATACAAACTGTTTTATAAACACATGGTTGTTGAATTAAAAATGTTTCAGAGCATGAAGGTTCCTGAGACGTGTGTCATGTCTAGCCCACAGCCTCATGGCCACGGGTTTGGTTGGCAAGTACTTTGGGCTTATTTCCCTCAAATAACACTTTTACTTTCCAAACTGTAACAAAAAGATTTTTATAAAGCCTCCATTTCGTGTATATTTTAACTGTTCACATTATATAATCTTTTGGGGGGTTACAACCTTGACTTTTATGAAGCAAGGATCAGATCTGTGACCACTAGAAACACCTAAAAGTGTAAACAAACTATGTCAACATGACTAATGCTCAACCAATTTTGTGACATTTCCAAATGTTTTGGAATATTTGGTAACTTAATCCACCAAAGATCCATACATATTTTCTTTCATTTTGTTGGATCATGCCATGCTATGCTTTACAGGCAGTCAACAGGAACTCTTCCCTGACGTCACATCCATAAGAAAGAGTCAATCCAGAATGCTGGAATTGTACACCGTATGCTTCCTTGTGCTAGAATAATTCAATAGAACAGTAGTTAAAAGAACAAGTAGAAGAACAAATTCACAGAAACAATTTAGAATTATGCCACAGATTTAGCGTGCAGTCCACTGAACAAAGCACACCTCTGTGTGGAGGAATGCAGGCCATTTGTATAGGAGACAGTTAAATCAAATATAATTACACTTTTTTTCACCTTGACTGATTCATCATTGCTTATCTACAAAGCCACAGGATAACCATGGAGAAACCCTGTTATGTAATATTACCCAAATGGTTTTCTGGGGAAAGATAAGCCCAGATTCTCTGGTTCCAGTCCAGTTTGTGATCTGGGTTGGTTCAGGATGGGTGAGAGTGTCTACAGCATGGCCTCCACGCTCTGATTCCATCTCCTCAATCTCAGCTCCCATGGCAAGGCCCTCCTTCTCCAAAGGAAGGATTCTTTTTAAAAGAAAATTATGCACAAATATTTCCTGCGGAGCCACCAGGAACCGGGAACTGTTCTGTGTCCCAAAAGATAAAAGGGCATAAAATCTCCACGGTGTTTTCCTCCTGTCGAGAGGTATTGTCACCAGTAAGTGTATGGTGTGTGCTTTGCAGGGGTGGTTTCTGTACACCATGGTTCCAGTGTGGAATTATCACTGCTAGCTGCCTCCCTTGGACTGAGCAGAGCCCATCTATCTGAGTAACTCTTAGCAACATACTGTGAATGCAAGTGGCACGTGCAACTTCCAACACGCATTGTCAGAACCTGGTGTGCTCTCTTGTTATCCTTCCCCTGGTTCCTCCTCAGTACAGAGAATTCTGAATCCCTGGGCACTGAGCCGCAAACTGAAAGCATATGTGGGCCTAAACCTCAGGCAAAGGAAAACCAGTCACCAACCAGCAACGAGCTGTTAAAGAAGCATGTAAGGACCATGAGATGCATTCGCTTGCAGAAACACGTGGGTGCTCGTGCCTACGGGGTCAGTCGTTGAGAAATATTGTGTAGTGGATGGCCATAACCACCATGGAGAACAAACAACGGGACATAGGAAACGAGGAACATCACAGATGGAAATTATTCATCTGAATGTAGTACTCAAGGAAGACTTCCTCGTGAGGTAACATGAGCAGAGAGGAATGAAAGAGCACCCAAAGAATGTTGTTAAAGCCAAGATGGGGGCTTATGGCACTAAACCCAGGTCTTCTGAGAGGACACAAAGTACTCCTGACTGCTGCGGCGTCTCTGCGTCCCTCTTACTGCAACCTTTTCATTTACACACACAATGGCCGTGCTTTGATCTAGTTCATCTCCCCTCCCCACCCTTCCTGGGGTCCCAGTTTCTTCTCCCCATGGTCTTCGTCTTCACACAGTCCCTTTCTGCTGGCCTTTTTTTTTTAAAAAGATGTGTCTTTACTAACAGGGTGCTAGGGCTCGGGTCAAGGCAGTGATCATTTTTTGTTAAGACTGGACGTATATTTCACGTAGATGGCAGTGGCTCAGAGCAACATGGAGGATGGAGAAGAGAAGTCTATACAGACTCCTTCCAAGGGAAAGGCAAGAGCACACAGGTAAGGAAGCTGGCTTTGGGTGGGAGATGGGCCACCTCACCAGTGACAGAGAGAGATAGCAAGAAGGCTAGGGCATCAGATGGGGGCTGTGAGGAGTGACGTACAGCAGTGTAGAGGCGTGCAGAACTCCCCTCTGCTGGCTCTACTTTCTCACTGAAGCAACTACCCTGAAAGTTTCCAAAGTTTAGTCATCCCAAGAAAGAGTGGACCAAGTGGATGTGTGTGCAGCTCCGGCCTGTGGTGGCTGCTCGGGGGAAGGTAAGATGCATAGATTTGGAGAAAACTTGGATTCAAGGTGTGTGAATGTTTAAGGTAAAGTGAGGCATGAGCTGGGGGCATTGAGGGCCTCAAATAACAGTGTTGACAGTTCATAAGACTTTGTCTGGGCAACTGAGATCACAAAGGGGATGCAGGTATCACAGGAAGCTGGCCAGTTTGATGAGCTCCTGGATCTTTTGAGACTTAAGAATGATCAAAGTCAGGGTCCAAAGGGAGGAGACCTTGAGAGCTAACAGTGGTGTGATCAGGAAGAATGATGCAAACAGTAAGAATAGTTAGCATTCCTTGAAACTCTGGGCATTTGGGATTTACTTTGAAATCTACTTTTGCTACTCCTTGTTAGAATACCACTTAAGTTTGAATTGTTCAGTCTCTAGGGGAGGCGGCATCTCTTGTTCATCTTCCCCGTCCTCCACACTGAATGGAATCTGCTATGCCCATACATGTGGTCCTCTTACAAGTCCTTCTCAAGCTTGTGGTATTATAGTTGATAAGACAGTACTCAGCTCACCTCCTGCTTCCTAGCCCACGGTCAAGAGGCTACCTCAGAACACTCTAGCCTGCGTCCGCCCACAGCCTCCCACGGCCTCTCACAGCTGCTCCACTCCAATCCACTTTCCAGTCAAGGCGATTGCCTTAGAAGTCTAAACTGGGTCATACTATCCTTGGGCTTAAAGGACTTTCCAATCGGAGCACACTCTTCACTGGATGAACGGCCCCTCAGCTGTTCTGGGGCCTCACACGACTCCCAAGGTTCTCCCTGAACCCAGCATCATCTCAAACACATTTTCCTCAGCCTGGTGTTCTTCCTACCCTTTAGACATCAGTTCATGCGTCCCGTCATCCCTAGCTGGCTGGGAGTGCTTGGCCACACCCTGACACATGACCTTGTCCCTCTCCTGCAGCACTTAGTGGCTCCAGTGACTATACTGTTGTTTGTGTTTGTGTGGCTACTTAGACACAAGAAGCCTAAACTCTCATGAAGACAATGAGCACATGGCTCTTTTTACTGTGATTCTCAACATCTTTCATGGTCATTGACTCACAAAAGTCCTGCAAGAATATTTCTTCATGGAATGAATTCTTTAAATTAATGAATACAAGGTTCTAAAATTTTACTTGATAGTCTCTAAAATACAGAAAATGTGTTTACTCTGGGTACTTAGAATTCCTATGCAAAAACCAAACATGACATGCACACACACATACACAAAAAAGACAGACAGAGAGAGAGAGAGTGCTTTAATGTGTTTCCACACAGACCTTTAAAAACATTTCACCAGACAAGTTAGTTGTAGTTTGAAACTTACAGCCTAAACCTTAATTCCTAAAGTGAAAATCATGTGTACATAGGCAAACCACACATAGTTCCTTCCTCAATAGGAGTTGCTTGTAGAACTGTATATAAAGATCTCATCTCAGGAGTAGAAGGCATGTGCACTGGAGTTTCCTTGCATAGAATATATTGATATAACTGTAAAGGAAAAAGTATTTTTGTTGATGCAATTGAGAATTACTTCCTAAGATTATTCTAAAAAGCATCTAATTTTTTACACCACAATATAATTTTTCATACTATAAGCACTTGTGTGATGAGACTATATAGTCTTTTAAGGACGTTACCCATTTGCTCACTTTTTCTTTCTGACAAACAAAATATAAATGGCAGGCATATAAAAGTATACAAAGTAAGCCAAGTAATAGATTGTTGTGGATGGCTGTTAGTGTTTCCAAGGAAGGTACCCGCACTCAGGTGAAGATGAAGGTGAAATCTTAATTGGTTAGATAAGGCTAGAGCCTGGGATTGGGCAGTGGAAGGGAAAGGCAGAGCTAAAAGTTTTAGAGAGGAGAAAGAGGAAGAGGAAAGAGATGAGACAGAGGATGGAGAGAAGATGGAGGAAAATGAAGATGAACCAGAACCACGTGGCCTGGACAAGCTGCAAGTAGCTAGGGTTTTCATAGATGAGCAATAGAGCAGCATAGAGTACATTAGCCCCTTCTAGCTGTGCAGCTTGTATTTGTATCAATTGGGTTTTGTGTGGGCATTTTGGGGTTGGAAATTTATCATTACAAGTCTGGCTGGTATATTACAAGTCTCTAGTGTTATCATTTCACGGGGCTAAGGAGTTCTGAGCAGGCAGTAGCTGGCTTTCTGCAGGCTAGCCACAGTGGGGTGGATGGCCTGGGAAGTGTGAGTGGCTTGGCAGCAAGCTGGCTGTGAGGACCATGGTGAGACCACCAATGCATAGCTGATCTCAGTGTGGTTTGATTTGTAAAACTACATCCTACAATATATGCATAGCTGAACATATTTCTTTCTTGGTCTTCAATTAAGAAAACCAACTGAAATGTGAGAAATCCTTAAAATTCATGTTCATGGCCTTTCCAAACAAGGGACAGACAAGGGAAGTCCCTGCCTCCTCCTTCTTTAAATACCAATCAGTTTAAAAAGTCACACTGTTCTGCCAATCACATTGTGCCTAATAGCAGGCCCTGAGAACTGTATAAAGGCTCACGGGATAGGCTGCTTATGGTAGTTCTCTCCCCATGTCCAGGGTGACCCCCAGCATGCTGGAATAAATAAAATTACTCTTGCTTTTGCTTCGGTTCTGGTCTCCATATAGTTCACTCAGGAGTCTTACACCACTGTGCACCAAGGTGCACCAGAGTCTTACAGCACTGTGAGCTGGGATGAGTCTGGTCTATGTAGCAAGTTCAAGCCATGTGGGACTATGTAGCCAGACTCTGAAAAACACAAAGGATAGGGAGTATTTTGAAGAAATGTTTAGAATGGTTTGATTTTAACAAAAGTAATGCTATCCAATGCTGCATGTCACTTTTTTCAACCTGTCAACAAGCGATAATCTGTCACTATCTTTGACACTTAAGAAGGGCAAGATGCTGTCCAAGTTCACGTAGTAGCCTGGTGAACCAGTCTTTGCCACAGCCACCAGTGTCAGCCAGACAGATCCACCTCCGTGAAGGACCTGCGTCAAGTGCAGAAGCACAGGATGGGCTGTACTTCTTATCATCGTGGCGACTGGCAGACTTCTCACCACCTTTGTCGTCGGCATCACAGCTTAAACAGTCCTACTCCGCAGCACCACATTCACACCCAGAACATCTTGAGTTTACTCTGACATGCATGCATCATGATCACTTTTAGAAATTGACTTATTATTCAGAATCTGATATGCCTGGGCTCGTGACTCATCGGCTTTCTTTTCATACTCGATGCTGTGGGAGTCCGCGTGAGCTGTAGCTCTGCTGCAGCTGTTAAAACTTTACAGTTCCACTTCTTATGGTGCTTTGTTTGAACGGATGACTGCAATGCTACTGTTTTTATATTTAAAGAACAATGTAGTAATTTTTATATTTCATTATTTCATCTTCTAATTGTAGAAGCTACTCTCAACTGCTGCTTCTATCCTGGTCTCTTAGTAGCTCTTGGTTGAGCATTTTAAAATTTGACTTGACTAAAGGAAGACAGAATGGGTGCTTAAAGCACTGAGCATCAGAGTAGGGAAAGGTGAAAGCTAAGAGGTGGAGGGGGTAGGGGAAGGAGGAGGGAGAAGGGGGAGGTAGAGAAGAGGAAGGGGAAGAGGAGAAATGGGGGAGGAAGAAAAGGAGGGGGAGAAGAAGGGGAGGGGGAGGAAGAGGAGGGAGAGGAGGAGGGAGAGGAGGGGGAAGAGGGAAGAAGAAGATGGGGAGGAAGAGGAGGAGGAGAAACCTTGATAAAAACTGATGACTGAGCTCTGATCTTGGATAAAACCAGATTACTAATGGCTGAACTTGGCACCTTGCACTGTCCTCCCCCAGAGACTAAGCTAGCGGGGGCAGGGGGGAGAGGGGGGCAAACACCCAGCACCTCAGTCGCTAAAAGCCCAAGAGGGTGCTACCTCAGTCCTGCCCCCTTCTAGCCCCAGTGTCTCATTTTGATGCCTGCAATAGTGACCCACACTAATCTCTACTTAAACTCATTCCAAAAAAGGGCTGTCAAGGCCACTCTGCTTACAGTATTCCTGGTGTTACACAGTAGAGAGTGCCAGTTCGGTGTCAGAGATCGTTGGCTGTTCTAGGTGTTACACAGTA
>JADRCD010212828.1:11981-54861 GCA_019843815.1 Montemys delectorum
CGGTGTCAGAGATCGTTGGCTGTTCTAGGTGTTATACAGTAGAGAGTCCAGTTCGGTGTCAGAGATCGTTGGCTGTTCTAGTTTTCTTTATGTTGTTGTGATTAAAAACACACTGACCAAAAGCACGTTGGGAGAGTAAAAGGTTAGTTTCATTTTACGGGTTACAGTCCATGACTGAGAAAGTCAGGAGAGCAAGACTTTGAGGTAAACCTAGCTTTCTTTCTTTTTTAACAAGAAATATTTTTATGCAATGTTTTTCTTCTTTGACTCCTCCCAGGGCCTCCATATCTCCTTACCTACTCAACTTTATGTTCTCTCTCTCTCTTTCAAAAAAAAAAAACAAAGCAAAACAAACAAAATCCTCAAAAATGAAAATCAAAACAATCAAGCTAAAGACCAAAAAAATGAAAAAAATGCCACAACAAAAAGTCCGCAAAAAATATCTATTGACTTCATCTTGGGTTAGCCAGCTACTCCTGGGCATGGAATAGTACACTCCCTGAAGTAGGGTTGAGCTACTCAATGGAATTCCACTGGAGAAAAACTCTTTCCCTTTGCCAGTGGGTATCAACTGCAAATAGGTTCTTGGCTAGGGGTGGGACCCCAGATCCAACTTCCCTGTCTTGTGCTGTAATCCCATTAGCTAGCTTTCTTACATAGCCCAAGAACTGCCTGTCCACAGAATGGTGGTGCCCACAGAGGGCTGGGTCGTCCCGTTAGACATGCCCAAAGATCAACATGATTTTTTTCAGGTAGTTGTAGGCTGCCAAATTGACCATTAATTCTAAGTAGGACACTATCCGTGTGTGTGTGTGTGTGTGTGTGTGTGTGTGTGTGTGTGTGTGTGCTAAATCCCCTCCCCTTAGACATCCCTTGTACCATCCCTTGAATAGACTTTGCAGCCAGGTCCATGCTTTAAGTAAACTAGTTTTGGATAACACAAGGCTCTGCTAATCTCTGTTCACTTTTCAGTCAGTTAATGGTAATATCTTCAGGACATTAAAAACCGATGCTGGCCCCCACAGCCCTGCAAAGAGGGAAAGAGCCTTACACATAGAATGATGGTGCTTGGTCAGTGTTAGATCTTCACCCGACTTGTCATTAGTGAACAACGATAAACAGTCCTATGACACCCAGCTCTACATACTTCCCATGGCCTCCTGAATGAACGTGGGGCATTATCATCGAGTCCAGGAAAGTAACCTTACTGATGACTGACTTTATTTCCACACATCTCTAGCTTGAGTACATAGAAGTGGCACCTGAAGTGCCAGGTGTTTCCTCTAGGCATTTCTCGGGGCATAGTAAACTCCTACGCTGCTCCTTCAGTCTCCTTCCCCAAGTGTCTGACACCCACTGAACAGCAGTGAACTCAGACAGCCTCTCCCTCTGTCTTAGTTAGCTGTTTAACACTGTGATAAAGACTGTGGAGGAGAGGGCTCGACTTATATGACACAATTATAGTTCATCACTGTGGGAAATCAGGACAGGAACTCAAGCAGGGTGGGAACCTGGAGGCAGAAATGGAAGCAGAGGCCATGGAAGAGTGGTGCTTACTGGCTTGCTTTCCATGGCTTGCCCAGATTGATTTCTTAAACAACTTGGGACCACCTGTTAGGAGATAGGCTGTGCATAGTAGGTGGGGTCCTGTCATGTTAACAATTAATCAAGAAAATGTCTTCAAACTTGCCCAAAGGCAATGCGATGGAGGTGGTTTCTCCACTGAGGTTCCTCTTACCAGATAAATGTAGCTTGTGCCAAGTTGACAAAAAATAAAACAAAATAAAACCTAACTAGGACACTATCTCTCGGAATCCAGGAAGGAAACTCCGACTTGCCAATGCTTTAAGGCAGAAAGAGAGGTCAGATGTGTGGACAGCTGTGGCATGTTTCAAAAGCATCACAAGTTCTTCCTGACACTAATGTAGGCCCCATTGGGACTGACGGGCCAAGGAAGAGTTGAAGACAGACTCACTCATCACACGTGCTGGTAGAAGGCCAGCGGCTCAGCCCCTGGCACACCAAGGCTGGCACCATAGACCATGTATCCCCTTAGTTCCAAGGTTCAATTTGGTGAAATGCAGCTAAATGATGACCAGCCTGACTTGTGGCTTATGAGATTTGGGTCTACACCAGCCATAAATCCATGGCTTTTCCCCCCAGGCCCCAGTAGCCAATTATTTAAAAAATTTTACTCTGTCCCCCTTGAGGGGAGGGGACCAGGACAGGAGACAGGTTTCTCCTTTCCCCCAGATCCCCCTGCACCAGCTCAAACAATTGCTGTCACCTTAAAAGCCTAGCTCACAAGCTCAGGAGAAATGTCGCCAAGGACATACAGATTTCCTGGATCATGTTCAATTACTGAGGAAAGGTGCCAGTCATTAAAGAAAACTAAAAAAATACCCAAAAAGGCTGGGAGATCTTCTCATATCCCCCCCAGCCCCCCAGCTCACCCACAAAGGCTGGGGGATCTTCTCATATCCCCCCCAGCCCCCTAGCTCACCCACAAAGGCTGGGAGATCTTCTCATATTCCCCCAGCCCCCCAGCTCACCCACAAAGGCTGGGAGATCTTTTCATATTCCCGCCCCCAGCTCTTTAGGTAATTTGTTCTGATTACAACTATTTCAAAAGACAAGATTACACACCAGGGAAGCGAAGGGATGAAGAAAGGGAAAGCTGTCCCCTGCTGAGGCTGCATCAAGCTCAGCTCTGTGTTTGGAAGCAAAGGCTAAATTCTCTTTCCACACTAATGAAACCTTGTTAGCTGAGAACACTGGAGCAAACTGAGCTGGTGAGAAGAGATGCTGGGCCATTGGCAGAGAGGAGAGGGGCGGGGACAGAGAGGAGAGAGGCGGGGACAGAGAGGAGAGAGGCGGGGACAGAGAGGAGAGGGGCGGGGACAGAGAGGAGAGGGGCGGGGACAGAGAGGAGAGGGGGGGGGGGAGAGAGGGGAGGGGGGGGTGGGGACAGAGAGGAGACCGGGGTGGGGGAGACGATGCGTTTGGAGATTGTTGCTATTTTTATCTTCCTTCTTAAAGATTGGGACCTTAAATATTTACTAAAAATAAAACTTTTACCATTACAATAGACGAAGAAAAGATGAAGTTGAAATCCAACATCACTCAAATGGGAAAAAAACATGAACCAGGATTGCAAAGTGGTAGAGTTAAATATTTTGGGTTTTCAAACTTTCTCTACCCCACCCCATATTCATGTTGCCAGTTTTCTTTAGATGTCTCCAAGTCACTCCTCCTATCGAGGTGGTATTTTCATGGTAGGCTATGGGTGGGCAATTTTGTTTACAACTGGTATCTGGTTCTTACAAATCCTATAAGACACAGCAGACAAACACCTTCCAGCTCACCAAGGGAAAACAGCCTGTCTGGCCTCCATTAATGACCAGCGCCAAGAAGAGACAGCAGCATTGGCCCAGAAATGTATACAGCAACATGATTGGCCCCGCCCCTGTATTCTTGCCTTAGCTTAACAACCACAGCATGGAAAACATCTGGAGCAAGCCACTCTTCTTGGATCTCTGCTAAAGATAAAGGCAGGAAACACAGCTCACACCGGAGCTAGGTGTCCATGTCAATCAGTGATTACAAGAGGCTTAAGCAAGCAGAACTCTTGCATGAAATTCAGTAACTCACAAGAGGAAGCCCAAGATCCAGCTGACCCAGGGCCAAGAAGAAAGTTCTAGAACTAAAGAGGTATGATCGCAGAACAGCTTTTTCCTCTGAGGAAGCTTATGCATAGATATAGGGTGTCTGTGAAACCTCTAAGATCCCACATAGCTCCACACTCACTGAGCATATAAGTAAGGTCTTACAAGGGAGCTGTGTAGGAAGCTTGGGAGCAGCCAGTGCCTACAGGTGTGCCATTGTTCATCTGACTCTTGTCCTGTGTGTTTTCTGTCTAATTATCTAACTGAGATTTGATTGAGGAGTGGCAAGTGTCTGCTTGCTTGCTTGCTTGCTTGCTTGCTTGCTTGCTTATATAAAAAGGCAGAACGTGCCCAACTTTATCATTTTAAAGTTACATATACATATAAAAAAAGTAATTAGAGAAGTGTTTCAGAATCACCAATACTGTCCAAGGGAAACTAAGGTGTCTTTCACCCTGACCTTGCTCCAGCCCAGGCAGAGCAAAGCTGGGTCCCAGGAGGCGGAGACCTCAGACAGCACTGACACCAGGTGCCTGCTCTCTGGGGTGGGGGTGGAGGTGTGACAAGAAAGAGTCACAAATGAAGAAACACCACCACCTAGTGGCAGTTTGTCACTTTCCACACCATCTTGTGATACAAAAGCACTCTCTTTTCTGTGCCCTAATTTCCCAAGACAACTAATATTTCAGAATGTTTTTCTCTTCCCTGGCTTTCCAAAGCTCAAGGATCTTCAAGTGGGGTGCAATCCAAAAGCCCCGTTGCCTAATGAGTTTCCCAGCCTCTTATGCCACTTTCCAGGGTCGACTCCTCGGCAACTATCGGCCTCAAGGGCCGTGTCCAATTCAGCTATTGACCTCTGCATGCATCTCCCTTCAATTTTTCAGCAAAATAACACTTTTTAAAAATGTGATTTCAGACCTCTTATCGGAGAGTGGTCAGTTCAACGCTATTTTGTTTTGTGTGCAGCATCTAGATCCTGCTTTCATTCCGATGCTTGGCTGTGAGAGAGAGCTGTCTCTTTCCTTCCTCTCCCCAGTCAGGTCCCTTTGTCTGCCTTTGAAACTAGTCCAGGCATTGCCCAGGACAGTGCCACAAACAAGCTTGCATCTGTGTCTTGGTCAAGTTTATCTATTAACTCAGCTTTCTTGTTCTCAGGTGTTTGCCACCCTCACTATGTTTGAGAGGCCAGACCTGTCCCACATCAGGAGCCTAACTTTGGAGATAGGAAAACAAAACAAAATATGGAACAAAGAATGGTCCTATTTGCTAAAGGCTCTGTTATTGGTGAGCACAAAAAAAATGGGAGCTAGCATCCTGCTGAAGCCAAGCAAAGATTGCCCAAAGAGGAGACACTTGATTTAACTTTTGAAGGTTGAGTGTCCCTTAGTATTTGGGGCTTTGTTGTTGATGTTATTTTTTTTAAGTATGTGCAGCATCCCAGGGTGATGGGGAACAGGAAGCCCAGAGTCAAGAGAGTTCACTGAAAGAATGTTGTGTAGAACACCCGCAGAGGCAATCTGCTGCCATCTTCATAAAGTTCACCTGTACATACAAAGGATCACCATAGCTGGGCTTGCTGACTCTTCACTGTGCCTCGTAGACGCATGGTCAGGGAGGGTCACAGGGCCATCACTTCGGTATCCAGCAACTCCTCCCAATTAGGCATATGCTATTCTGCCCTAATTGAACATGACGTCAAGGAAGAGCTAGATGTTTATAGACTGGAAAAGACTGGGGAGGGGTCCCATCTATGGCCAAGGGGGCAGTTACCATTCATGTTGGATGGAGATCCTGTCTACAAACTCCATCGCTCTGTCGGTAAGCCTAGCAAATTCACAGATTATCCCAGAGTCAATTTTTAATGGGTCCCTGTCTCCCTTTGTCCTTTGGACCTTTATGGGAAAGGTAGACATTGTTTATATCTCCCCAAGAGAAGAAATTTCAGCAACACTGAGAAAGAAGCGAGAGCCCAGGAAGGAGCCAGGAAGGAAACGAGACAGAAAAGCAATTGAAAACCACAGTAAGAAGATGCTGAGATGCTGGTCGGAAAGAACTTGGCCTTAATGTACAATTAGATTCCACCAAATTATGTACCACAGCAAACGACTCCATGCAGGACTCTAGAAAACACAACACTGTATTCACCCTAACCATGTAGAATTATTTCCCCCACAAACTGGTCCCTTCATTTAATAGCCAGAAGAACAGGAGCCCTGCACATGAGTTGTTTGTCGGCACTGGGATGAGACTTTGGATGCAGTGGGTTCATTTTGTTCTAATAAAGAACAGTTAGGTAAAACATGAAATATTTTCAGGAGAATAAATTAATTTCAAGCCAGAAACTTCCTATGCCCATTCAGTTTTATCCTTATTTATCTGCTGAAAATACACTTGCATATCCACATTGTCCCTGGTAATTATATCATCCCCAAAACAGAATGAGTCTGATTTCTAAGTTAATAACGATTTAGTAGACGCTCCTCTTAAGATACTTACCTAAGAAATATAAATATTTCCAAAGTAGATGATTTCCAAAAAAATAAAGGAAAGCAAGCCATTGTGGGCTGAAAACAAGAGATCACTTAAAACATTCGAGGAGCGTAGCCGTGTATGAGCTACTGGAAAGTTCTGACTCTGCTGGCTTCATAAAAGTATTAGCTCCATTAGTGGGAGAGGTAAAGATAGTCAATGGGAAACGTTAAAATATAGTTGTAAGAGGATCTCAGTACAGCTACAGTTATATACGACAAGGCCATCATGAAGGTCATTATTTTGGATGCGAACTGAAGAATTAACTTAAATTTGTTTAATAAGACAATCATGACTAATTCTAAGGGTGGTCTAGAAACCACTATTTCTTTGTAAATGGTTTCATGAACTCAGTCAACACTTTCTCTTTCTGCAATGCTCATACAATTAGAATATTTGCTCACTAAAATCTTGACAAAAAGGACAGCTCTGTCACTCCTGCTATGTCAAGTCTCACGAGGTCCCGTGACTTGCCAATACATAATGCAAAACATATGTCTGGGCTGACATTTTTCTTTAAATGAAAACCAGACATTTCTCACAGAGCTAAAAGCTAAAGTCCTATGACATTGGCTGATGCTATTACTGTAGTATTTTATGTTGAGGTGAGCATTCCATCCATTGGATGAATACCCAGTGGGTTAGGGAACAAGATGGGCTGTTATGACTCTGAAGCTGCCAGACCACAAAGTATAATAAGACTTAAACAGGTTCTCCTTTTCCCAGCTGGAGACAGCTGGTACACTAGAGTCTCTCATTTCTAAATTCTCCTAGAAATATGGCAACATGGACTGGCCACAGGGAGGTGGAAATGCCCTGAGGTCGAACTGCTGTCTCCAATTCTGCTTTCCTACACAGCTCCCCTGGCTCGCTGCCCTTCTCGGAGCTGTCTCCAGACACTCTGCAGATTATGCCCTGGAGTATAGCGACATCTCTGCAGCCCTTGTTGGATCACCTCTTTCAGTCGTAAATGGAGCCAGTGACCATAGACTTCAAAAAATGTTCCACCTTCATGCTTGGCCTTTTGAAAGTGTCTGCTCTATGATTTTAACTGCCTGACATATGAAAAACTAAAGCTCTACACATTTAAAGCAGGACATGGTACTTAGTGGACTGAAAAAAATCAGAGTCCATTGCAAGTGGAGGCTCTGGGTCCCCGTATTATTAGAAGACAGAGACACCAGACCTCCAGGGTAGCTATAACAAGCTAAACACCACAACCAAAAAGAACTACTCATTTGCTAGCATGTTTTGACCAAGAGGAATTGTGCATTCACCAGAGTTATAGTTTTAGAGAAGAATCTATGGGGAACAAGTTCATCTGAGCAACTATAAAATATCAGGCCCTAAATGAGCCCTCACAATGAGCCAGATATGGTACTGTGATTATGGTACATTCCCATAGAACTTAAGGATAACATAGAATTAAAAGAGCCGATCTGTCTTGTGTTTAAAGCAGTAAAAGCCTCAAAGAAGAAGTGATCCTTAGACAGGGACTGAATTTTAAAGGGGGGCAGGCAACGAAGGCACTTAACACACAGAAACAAAGAGATAAATCCTAGAAAGAACTGGAAGTCTTTGATGGGTCTGGGCAGGAATGCCAATCTAGAATAGATAAGATCCCCCCTCCCACCGTGCTCTCTCAACTATGCTTCCATGACTCTACTCCACTCTAACAAGGATTTCCCTCAAGAGCAACCCAGGAGAGAGAGTACTGTAACATCTCTAGTTCCAATACTAGTTATAATCTAACCATACAGAGGATGTTTCCTGGACCTCATGGGAACAAAGGCATGGTGGCTCATTTTTAATGTTCTCAGACGTCTGTTTGACAAACATCAGAGCCAATTATTTTTGAGAGAAAATGTGTGGGTCACAAAAGTTAACATATTTATTACCTAGATTTTTGATAAAGTGTTTTTCCATCCCCTGCCACAGCTAAGAGAATCCGCACAAACCAAATTCATGGGCTCTGTGGAAGACATGATGATTTTCAAGTTTAAAGGTCATAGAGTAGACAAGTATGACTTAAGAAGTGAAGAGCACACCACTTCATAGGTATTCATTAGCTCAAGGCCAGCCATTCTCAACCTCTCTAACGCTATGACACTCTCCTAATGCTACAGTTCCTCGCACTGTGGCTATCCCAATCATAAACTTATTTTTGTTGCTACTTCATAACTGTAAACTTGCTATTGCTGCAAATCATAATGTAAACATGTGTGTTTGCTGATGGTCTTAGGCCACCCCTGAGAAAGGGCTGCTCGACCTGCAGACGGGTCTCAAGCCGCAGACTGAGAACCACTGCTCTTGGAGGTGGAGCGTGAAGACAGTGTGGAGGCATACTGTTGTGTTTCTATTTCAAGGCTTTGTGCATCGACAGAGAATCTATTCTCCCTGCTACCCTCGTCCTGATCCTGCCTACCACCAGCCACAGAACCTGTTGTTAAAGCTGTTGGACTAGCCAGGTTGAAGCGTGGCATTTGTATTTCTAGAATGCTAGTAAGCCATGGGTACCATGCGTCCAGTGCTCCTTCTCCAGCTAGAATCATAGATACAAAATCCCTCCTGGTTCTTTGATTGAGAGCACTCAGCTGTGTGACTCTAGTCAGAGTTGAGACTAGAAACAAGAACTAACCCAGCAGTCTGGGAGTAGCCCAGCCATAGACTTAAGTGATAAATTCATGTCAAGAACTAAATGTCAGAGCTTTTCTTCCAGACAAAGAGGAACCTGTAGACTGTCAGATACCCTTCAGGAGTACTTTGATCCTGGCCATCAGTCACGGAGTTGAGAATGAACAGGACCAAAAAGAGCATGAAGCAGCCATTGTAATGGGCAAAATAGAAACATAAGCTATAGACATCCATGGGAGGAAGTTATGTATCAGAGACAGTGGATGAATTACAGAAGAGAGAGCTGGCCGAGAACCTCAAGTGCAGCTGACACGTGTCTGTGGCCTTCATAAGTGAGCAGACAAGTGCTTGGGGACAGAGCAGCCATGAGCTGCTAGTTGTTTCTTACTTTCTTGGTACAGTAAAGAACAAACTCTATAGTTTCAGCATGAGTGTGAAACTGTATGCAATGATAGATAGAGTTCCGAATCATTTAATGGTCCATTTAAGATGGACCATTTAAGGTCATTTTCTACTTGCCAGGGACTGTGTCTCACTGAACAGTTTCTGAAACCCAATCTTCATGAGCTCTAACACAGAGATTCAGTCTCCCAAGAAAGCTCATAAGATGATCCTAGAGCATCTGGGGGTCTTCTATGGTAAGCTTCTTGGAGAAATGTAAATTATTGAGCTGTCATAGTCTTTATATCTGCAGCCAATGTTCAAGATTCTATTGGTGAAAGAACCTACATACAGTCCATGTCCAAGTCTTTGCAATAGAAGACAGAAAACCTACTTCTGGCCCTGATCAGGTGCTCCAGTTTCCAGTCCATGGTGCCTTCCAGAAGTAATGTTCTACAGTTATTCATAAATCAAGCTATGCATTATAATGAAATATGCTGGCAAAAGAAAGGCCCACAAGGGTTTGTATAACCCCTTTAAAATAAATTATTAATGAAATCTTTGGCTTGCAGACTTTGTGTGCAAGAACTGGTGCCCACAATGTGATCTTCTGTCCCATTTACAAATCAAGGCTATTATAATCAATAAAACCTTGTTAAACATTACTGAGAGAGTGAGCAACTGAATGGAGTTAATAACCTACTCTACATGTTATTACTTCGCTTGATCCAAGTGCCCCTTTCTTCATCTGTGTTCTGTGCTACACTGCAATATATCCTGGCTCTAAGAATATTCCAATTCATTTACCTTTAAAATGAGGCACTTCTTCAATTTGAAATCTGGAAACATCATTTCAGACTGATTTCCCAGACTACTTTTTGTTTTCTTGCTAGAATAATAATCAGTTGATGGCTCAGCCAAAATGGATCATTTGTAAATAATATCTAATATACCTTAGATAAAACCAAGAAATGTTAACTAAATTATTCATTGGCTTATTACAAAAGGGAAGAGTTGAACAAGAGTAACATGCATTTAGGTATTTAATTTTAAAAAAGTCACTTTCACCTATTGGTCCATAACCTTTTCTGGTTAGATGTTCTGTGTGCAATCACAAAAAGATGAGCATCAACTTGGACCAGGCTTCCCAGCAGACTCTCATTCAAAATTCCATCCTGATGTGTGATTGCTTGAATAAGGCGAAGATTCAGACTTCAGTACCTTCATCAATAAAGTTGAGAGAATAGTAACAGCTGCAAGCCAACATTACTTATGCTAGGCCTTGGACTAAGAATTTCAAGTGTGTCAATTCTTACCTCATGAGATTTGCTTACCTATATCCTATATGTGCACATGCATATGGAAATTTAAAAGCCAGCCATACTCTTTCATAGCAGCAAATCTCCAGTCCAGAACCTCAGAACTTTGCTTAGTCGCTCCCTTGTATGCATTCATGTTTTTATTCCCCGAAGAGCCTGTCACAGGGTGGGAGTGTGAATCCTAAGGGTGAGAGTGTCAATCCTCAGGGTGGGAGTGTGAATCCTGGGAGACAGAGAGAACACAGGATGGGAGTGTGAATCCTGAGACACAGAGAGAACACTTGTGGGCTAGAAGAGTCGGAGCATCTCCCACCAGCAGGATTCATAGACTACTCAGCTCAGTGCCTCCCAGAACAGTCTCATCTGGGGAATAGGCACTTGCTACATTCTGTAGACTGGACTCTCACCTTAGAGTGGACGATTAAAATGGCTTTCCTTCTTCAAGCTGAGGAGTGTCTTTTTTTGGTTTGTTTCCTATAATTGTACATGCTAACACAAATTTCCCATTCTGAAATCACAATAGAAGCCTTACTTATAGTATATATCATATACCTGAAAAGCTCATTGCAATGTTCCTCAAGGCCATTCTCTGAATTCTTCATCTCTCTCTTTCCAAGTATCACTTCAACAATGGGTTACCTTGGTCATTCCTCTCTTATAAACTATGAAAACAAATGTTTGTATTGCAGGATCTAGAAACAGAAACAGTTGTCAAAAACCCAAAGAAGATGCTGAAAGGATCCCAGGACTGTGGGATGCTGGGATGCTACTGCTGGTGCCACCCCAGATGTTCTGTAGAACTGATGGGCACTTTGTATCACCCACTCACATTCAACTCGTAACTCACCCTAATGCAGAGGACATTTTCCCCTCATATTAATCAGTCATAAAATCAAAGCCGCCCCCATTACATTGTATTTTTAGTATGTGTCTCTGTGTGTGCATGTCATGGGGTGTGGGGTGCAAGTGTTTTTTGTGTCTAGAGGCCAGAGTTGATATCATATTTGTTAACCCTGAGAATCATGAGGAGAAAGAACAAACTTACATTCATGGATTGATTGATTGATTGCAAGCTTACTTAATACTGACCAGGACGATGGACCATCCCCACGATTCCCAGAGAATGGTGCTGGGTTAGGTTAGCCAGAAGGCAAAGGTCACAAGGTTACATATTTCCTGCCTTTGTTCAACCAAGGCAAGCATACATCCTGAAGTACTTTCTACCTGTTTGCCTCCCACTTACATGTGATCAAGCACAGCATGTGTGGTTGCGGCAACCAATCTTGTTTACTGAAGTGAAAACACATGGCTTGTTATGTTACATGAACGGCCCCAGCATTCAGGGAAGTTATGTCCCTGGGCGAGTGGGGTTTACAGGTTAGATTATGTTTTTTACATATAAGTTCTCTTAAGCACAGTAATTTAAACTTAAAGCACAACTTTAGCTCTCACAGTGTCTTTCTCAGTTGCTTGACATCTTATTCTTTTGCAAACATGTGGATTCACTACAGACCTGGAGCTCACTGGTTCAGCTGCACAGGCTGGCCAACAGGCCTCAGAGGTCCTCCCATCCACCCCCACACACTGGGATTTCTTGCATATACCACCATGCTCCGCTTCTTAAGTGTGGAATCCTAGAGAATGAACTCAGATCTTTATCCTTGCTCTGAAACATCCTACTGACTGTTTATGTGATTCCCCAGCCACAAAGCTTCTCCACTTTTAAACACAAATGTAGGATTTAATACTGAATCATGAATAGATGGGTCAGGAGAGAAGAACAGACTACTCTGCATTCATTTCAACTCCACGAATCTTTTCTAGGTTCAGTAAAGAAATTCAAAGGCCCAGCTATGAGTTTATGGATCTACTGAGTTGTTTCACAAGAGAAAAGCAGAAAAGGTCATATAATTAGCAGAAAGAAGTTAGGCCCTAAAGGTAGACAAAGCAAGGCTGACAATAACTTTTGGAGCCTGGGGCTGCTTTCCTATCCGATCTCCTGGACAGAAAAGAGGTTAATTAAATGCTACAGTTTTAGGCATTTGCGTGGAAACAAGAGGGAATTGAACATCTTAGATGGTAATGTGAACTGTGTGGTATGTGGGTCGCTGATTTTTATGTGTGAGCCTGTCTCCACACACAAGAGGTCTAACCTGAGACATTTGATACCTGGGGATATTAGCTAGATTTCCAAATTAAAAGGCAGGTTTGAAAGCCAGGCTTGTCAAGAACCAACTGTCCCTCTATAACAGCAGGGACACCAGTGAACGCACAGCCGCAAAAGTGAGAATGTGATTGCCAGTATTTTTAGACAATTGTTCTTTATGTTGCATAAATGTTGTTTAAATAATTCATGACTACATAATCAAGATCCCACACAGCAACTACAGTAGATTTTATCTGTACATACCAAGGAGGCTTAAAATATTAGTGTTCAGAGCTGCTGCTCGATATCCCCCTCCAATTTGTCATAGTCTTAAAATTGCAGAACAAAATTTTTCTTTAAAAAATCAACAGAGAAAAATGGAACACAGATTTAAAATAACAAGAAACAAATATTCCTAAAGTTTAGAATAACGCTCCTTCCCCTTTTTTTCTGGAAACACAGCAGAACCAGCTTGTTTCAAAAATGCTGAGCTGAATTTAAATTTATAATGTTGATGATTTTTATTAAATGTTGTAAAATTTAATGAGAATGCAAAGCATCTGAGGAGCATCAGAGCTGGTTGCTGTCAGAGCAGGTGACTGTAACATATACTGGCCTCTGGAGAGATGAAGGCTTTCTCAGGTCCACCAGCGGTTCCAGAGATGTGTAATACAATGATGATGAGTTTCTATTGTCTCCTGACACCTCATTGTCTTTTATCAAGGGCATTTGTATAAGAAATCGTTAAGGCATGACACTCTCTAGCTGTAATAATAGAATGACCTACTTAGTAAGTTGAAAAGCAGGCAGGAGTTGTGGGGACAAGAGAAAGGCCACTTTTCCCAGGTGTTCCATAATGATATCAACTAAGACATCAATCTCCCTGACAAAAATGGATAACAGTTCTCTCTTCCTTTGGGGCACGAAGGCATCAACTTCTATATCATTGATTATTAAATACATTGGCCTTAAGAATGAAAGCAAATTAAAATTCATGCTTTTAGCATATGTATTTTATTTTCATTGATTTTTTACATTGCCAGAAATGTAGATGAAAATGAAATTACCCTGTAGATAGAAACATAAAACTTAGGGAATTTAATAAAAGTTAAGAGGAACAGCACACTAAAAAGCAGAAGTATTCATTAAAAAGAATACAAACACGGCACATTTAAAAAATAGTTTCACAGGGACAGTAACTCGAGAAAGACAAATTAAGCCTTTGTATCTTATGTTTTCTCTTCCTATGGGAAGTTTTGTTTGTTGTCAAAAGGACTTGGGAACTCAGGACAGAACAGCTCTGGAGGAGGCTTTGTCTGGGTGGAACCCTGAAGGAATGGCACTGGAGGAGGCTTTGGAAAGAATTTGTAGTACAGAACACAAAGGCACACAATGGGAGTTGGAAAATATTTGAAAAACGCAAATACAACAGCACGTGTAAACTCCTGGCTGATTGGTGGCTGAGCCGGCTTTCACTGGAGGTGGTTACAACAGGGTCCCTGCAGGCTGCTCTAGTTCCAGATGTTTTATTCCAATGCCATTGTTATAAGAAACAGAGACCATTATGGCCTGAGATGTTGGCACATTTATCATGTCAAATAGAACAATTTTATCTGTAATTAGAAAGAATCAGACAAATATACTAAGTTCATGAATATAGCTCCCAATACGATCACTACTTTCCAAGATAGACACACCAAAATGAACAAAGCAGAAACAGCATAAAGCAAATAAATACCCCAAGCCACAAAGCCACACCCCAGGCACAGCACAAACTACGAGGATGACTAAGATCCAGGCTGGTGGTTTTGAAGGTTATGAAGCTCCGGAGTCAAAGCCCCAGGCCTCATACATACCCACCCCACTTCTGGAATTCCAAATGAATCTATGCCCTGTGTCAGAGAAGATGAAGGTGGTAGAGTCTTTGCTAAGGCAT
The DNA here is from genome assembly GCA_019843815.1 of Montemys delectorum. NCBI lineage: Eukaryota > Metazoa > Chordata > Mammalia > Rodentia > Muridae > Montemys > Montemys delectorum. Next base: position 26,592 of record JADRCD010212828.1, read on the forward strand.
CACAGCACAGCCAAAACCTCTACCTGCCCACATCAGTCGGGGACCCAAGCGCCCCAGGATACTGCAGAACCGACACAGGCAACCAAGAACTTTGAGTTTATGAAAAGAAACTGTTTGAATATACCCTAGGTGTAAAAGTCTTAAATGTTCTTTAAAGTAACATTTGAAACAATAATGTTTTAAGGTAATGCCTTGAGTGGGTTGAGTGAGTTCAATTTCAAACTGTTCTTCATTCTCAACTCTTTCTCGATCTTTCTTTCTTCCAGAAATCTTTACTTCTCCTGAGCTCACGTGCAGGGGTCAGAGTGCCACCTCCACTTCATTTTCCCACATTGCTTTGGAGCCATCTCACGGATCCGGTTACCCAGGTCTGTTTGCACTAACCACTGGGCAGCTCTCACCCCCATCTGCTCCATTCCCATAGCAGCTGTTCTAAGTCAGGACATTATTCCCTGGATCCCCCTGGATCCCAGCAGAATGATTCTAAAACCACAGCTTCAGTCATCCCAGTGGGCTTTCCACTGCTTTCAGAGTCAAGGCTTCATTCTTCAGGGGGGACCCCACATCTCTGTAGACCTGGCCTCCACTTGCTGCTCATGGTCAGCCCCCACCCTGCAAGGCCACCACCATTCCACAAGCGACACACTACTGTGCTTATGTATTTTCATTCCTGCTGCTTCAAAACCACCTTTCAATGTAAGCTTTTTATGAATCCTGAAGCCATGTCTCCTCCTACTTCTCCTGCAATGCATCCATTTGTCAAGATTTATGTGACTCTAAACATACCTATACTGGAGAGACAGTCACCAGAGAGTGGTTTGATGGAAGAATAGCAAACTGACTGCTACAGCGAGTAGATGAGTAATTCAAAGGGCTTGGGGCAAGGGGGCAAAGGAAGAGGAAGGCACCAGATATTTTGAAACTATAGTTCTTGGCCATAATGATTAACAGGAGTGGCGTCAGTCTGACAGACTGTGAACAGACGGTGGCTGGGCAGCTGTCCTTGCAGAAGTACTTTGTGTTTAAGGCTGTGGTGGCCTCTGTGCAAGTCTGTGGTTCTGAAAGAGGTTTTTAGTGATGTTACTATCAAGCAATTATGCCTGTGTAGGAACCCTTCCTGTATAACCCCTGACTTTGTTTATGTTCCTCTTTCATGTATCTGTATATGGAGTGTGTATGCACACACATGTGTGTGCACATGTCTATGGAGGTGAGGCGTTAAGGTCAAGCGTCTTCCTCAGTCAGCGTTAACTGTTTTGTTTTGTTTTTTGAGTCAGCATCTCTCATTGAACTTGCCTTTATAGATTCAGCTGGCCATAAAACTTCAAAAATCTCCTTATCTCTGCCTCCCTATAATTCAGAGTGCAGACATAAGCAACCATACCAAGATTCATACATGGGTGCTGGGAATCTGAAAGCAGGTCCCCATGCTTGCCCGGAAACACTTTACTGAGTCATCTCCTGAGTCCCTTGGCAGGGGTCTGTTGTTGCGGTTTGGTTTGGATTGGTTTGCTTGGTTTAGATTAGTTTTATGGTGATGAAAAAGAGCGGGTGTTGACATCAGTAACTCCATTTTGATTCTAACAACTTTCATACTTCTTTCAGATTTAGCTCTTATTATTTTTAGAAATTCCTCTTTATTTCTTCAGTGGAGTAGAAACTCACTTCTTTATGCCAACTTAATACATTGAACAATATGTATACTAAGCCTGTATTTTGTTGTTATACATAGTTATAGATATCTACTACATGTGTATACATACAAAAACACACAACCTCATACAAATAAATGAAAGAGGAATGTAAACAAAGTCAGGGGTTATACAGGAAGGGTTCCTACAAGGCATAATTGCCTGATAGTGACATCACAAAAAAGTCTTTCAGAACCACAGACTTGCACAGAGGCCACCACAGCATTAAACACAAAGTACTTCTGCAAGGACATGTATTAGTCAGCTGTCTTTGCTCTCCATAACTATGGTCTTTGAGGTAAGAGATTCCAATTCTTCATTTTTTTCATTCCAAAATTTAGCCAAAACCTAGTTGAACTCAAGATGTGTTTTAAAGATAAGTGAATGAGAGAATAAATGACTTATATTCGTCTTTGAAGATAGAAGCTGGAAAAATTCAGAGAAAGAGGTGGGCAGGTGAAAGACCAAGACTTCTATAGACTTACATTAGTGAAGTAGGTGGCTAAGGGCAACCCTGATCCCCCCCCACACACACACACACACATACACACACACACTCATTTGTCTGACATTTTCTGTAAAGCTGCCATGTTCCCAGTACTGCGCCAGACACTGGAATACTGCACGTGATAAAAGACGGCTCCCTGTTCTCTAGGAACATGTGATCCAGAAGGGCAGTCTGGCCTGAAAGTATCAACTGTAGGGAGCTACAGGAGCTTCAAGGGAAGAGGAGGCAGGTAGGGCGGAGGAGCATGTGGTACCATCACACTGGGACTGGCTGCTTTGAAGTAAGATTGCCTAAAGAGTATCTTGTAGGAAAGTGGCAAGAAAGTTGAGTGGGGCACAGCTGATCAAGGGGGGTAGTCTTCGCAAATGCTTGGTGACCACGTGGGCCACAATTCGTCATAATGAGCATAATGGAGATGGAAACTGGTATGAACCTAGGACCATGGAAAATCTTAGTTCTTTACCTGTGCAACTAGGAAACATTACACCTGCTATGAAAAGAAGCTATCGATAGCACCCACCTGATTGGAGTGTTGTGAAAACCCTGTGACAAACAACTGGCACACAATGAGAGGTTCTTGGCCCCTTTTGTGGAGCCCAATGCTGATGAGAACGTGGCTGGGACTGTCCCATGGTGGAACAGTGGGAGAAGAATCTGTTCAGGTTGTTACGGCCTAACATGAGAGCTTCTGTGCCAGGCTAAGTAGTCCCAACCTGTGAGACAGAAAACCTCACAAGAATTTTCAGTAACAGGGTTTTCAGTTAAAAAGGTCTACATTGTAAGACACACCTGTAGGCTGCATGGAGACTAGACTCAAAGCTAGCACAACGTGGCCTCTGCGACAAATGAGGCAGTGAGGGTTGACTATATTCCCAAGATTTTCCAGAGCTGTTGGAGAAGTAGGACCACAGGACAGGGCCATTTAGGGTAGAAAGACTTGACCCCATTATTTCAATCTCTGGATGTGGTGACAGGCGTGACAAAAGCATTAGCAAAGGGCTATGGAGCCAACTAGGTGGGAATAAAACTTAAGTTTTCTATTGTTGTGATAAAACACTATGACCAAAAACAACTTATGAAAGAAAGAGTGTATTTTGGCTTATGGCTCTAGAGGGTTGAGTTCATCATGGTGGAGAGTCATGTCAGCAGGAGCAGGAGGCTGAGAACTCACATCCTTAACCACAAGCCTGAGGCAGAGAAAGACCAGGAAGTAGCCTAAGGCTTAAATCTCTCAAAGCCTGCCCCAGTGATGTACTTTCCCAGTAGACCACACCTCCTAAACCTTCCCAAACAGTGCCACCAACTGGGGAACAAAGGTTCAAATGCCTGAGCCTATGGGGAACATTTCTTATTCAAACCATCATGGACAGTGAGTCTCACTGGCCATGAGTTTCTTTCTGAGAAGCTATTATAAATACAGTTCAAACTGGACCCCACAGATAAGGAAAGCAATGGCATATTACTCATAGTTATACTGAGATTTACAAATAGATAGATTTACCGGGGAAAGCAGATGCAATCTGAAAACACTAGATTACTATGTCTCTAGGCACTGGGTATGTTAACATTCCATCATTTTAACAAAATATACAATAAGAATAAGCTTAAAGGAAGAAATATATTTTTGACTCACAGAACTGTTTTAGTTCACAGTACTTGGCTCCATCACTGTGGTGCTGACCCGAGACACAGAATTGAGATGGAGAGAGCATAGTGGAGCAGAACTGCCCATCTCATGGTGACAAACAAACAAACAAATTAAGAAACAATGGAACAAAGAAAGAAAGGAAGAAAGAAAGAAAGAAAGAAAGAAAGAAAGAAAGGAAGAAAGAAAGAAAGAAAGGACAAGAAGAAAGAAACAAAGAGACAAACAAATAAACAAAGACAGAGAGAAAGAAGCAAAGAAACAAAAGAGAGGCCAGAGACAAGATGTACCCCTTCCAGACACATTATCCATCTTTGACTGCCCTGCCTCCAAGTAGGCCCAGCTCCTATCCTGCCACCTATTAATAATTCCATGAAACTATAAACCCATCATAGGCGTAACCCACAAATAAGGTCCTTATGATCCAACAAATGCCCAAAAGCCAAGGGACATTTCAGGTTCCAATCATACCATCAACGCACAAGAACAGAATCTCTCAAGACTAGGGGGATTCAGGAGAATCCAAGTTATGAACCCACTCACATAAAAAGCCAGATGTGGAAGATGTTGCTGTAATTCCAGCTTTGGGGAGACAGAAAGGTGGATCCTTGGGGCTTGTTGGCCAGCTAGTATTGCTGAATTTGTGAGCTCCAAGCTCAGTGTAAGATCATGTCTCAGAGAAAGACAGAGAGAGAGAGAGAGAGAGAGAGAGAGACAGACAGACAGACAGACAGACAGACAGACAGAGACAGAGACAGAGACAGATAGACACAGAGAGAGGGAGAGCGCAAGAGAAAGAGAGAGAGAGGGAGAGGGAGGGAGGGGGAGAGAGAGAGAGAGAGAGAGAGAGAGAGAGAGAGAGAGAGAGAGAGAGAAAGAGAGAGAGAAGAATAAGAGGAGTCCCAGGACACAACAGAAGACACCAGGAATCCCACTCTGTACAGGTGTGCACATATCTGCATACACAAGTGCACATACATACAGGTTTACCACAGACATGTGAACACACACACACACACACACACACACACACACACACACATCTTAAAAATAACCCTCCTAAAGAAGAAACACTGAGTTAAATTCACAGATGGCTAGAAGCAGTGGCTCCTGCTTCTCTCCAGCTGGCCTTATTAAAAACAGATATTAAAAGACTTTGTGTTTGGAATCATTTACAGGGAGCTTAGATATTGTCCTGGTATCAGAAGGTAGATCTAGAGAAGCCAACTTTAAATGTTCTATTTGAGACATTCAAAGTAGCCTTGTTGCCATGTAACAATCTCAAGATGGTGCTTATAATTGTCTCGAGGCCTTGAACTAAAATACTAAACTTCATTCAAGTAGGGCTAGGTAGATTATCAGCACTCACGTCCCTGAAGAAAGATGACTCTCCCTCCCTCCCAGAGGTCACCCCTGCAATAGCTAGGGGAGGGTCTTCTCATAGCCACTGCGAGTTGCCCCAGTATGTCTAGAAGACACTGTTTCAGCCTGGTCTTCTGTTTACTGGCCTCTGGCTTTTTTGATACTTGACCCTTTTTCCATGATGTTCTTAGCCAACTCTGTCAGGCCACACAGGGATGAGTTCCTTTAAGATGTAACTATGAGCTCTGTGCCACATCCACTGTATATATGAGATTTGGAACACACTTAATAGATAAATTATTATTATTTTAAACTTACCTTTTATAGAAAAGAAAACAACTGAGAACAGTTAAGTAACTTATCCAAAGTCACCCAATTACTGAATGTTCACACAGAGCCAGGAATTGAATCTAATAGCACCATTAGTCCAATGGTGTTAGAGAATCAAATCTTAGCCACTACTGTCAATACTATATGCTTATTATTAATGCACTTTGATTTGCAAGAATTTTGCATTATGCCCATAATATACCTTACAGTTTTTATTTACAGCTCTCTTATGCCTGAGTTTTATTTACAGGCAGGAAAGTTAGAAGGAGAAAAAGACAGAACACAGTGTATGAAGCAATTGAGCCTGTTCCCCAACTTCCTAGCACTCAAGATTCTGATCAGAACTTGCACAAGCTTCTTTCAAAATGCTTCAATTCTAATCACTGGGGCTGCCAGCTTTTCATATCACCAACTGACCTATTTTTCAAATGTATTTGCTTTAAAGCAGTTGTTAAAGATCTTGAATGAGTCAAAGGTAAAACTTGGGGTCACTCAGCTTTATGTGTAGACATGGCAGCTGCACCGGGGAACAAATAAAACAGATGCTTGACTGGAAGGGATGTTTGCTAGAGGTACTGACACACTTTGACCAGGAAAGGTAGTAAACAGAGGGAACAATCAGCTTGCTTTCCCTCCCCCACCCCACCCCAGAGAGCTTAATGACATTCCAGTCTCTGTTTGGTACATGAAATGTCTGTATACAATACTGTAAGAACAAGAGTGTCTCATACTGCTGGAGAAGGCTGAACATAAGTTCATGAGGTCAGCCTTGGTGACGACTCAGGACATCACACATGAGCCCTTTTTATGCATGGTTCGTTCTACTTCCAAGTTGGATTGAAGGTGAACAAAATCACATGTGAATGTGTCCTGTACAAACTGTCTTGTCTTGTGTGGGAGCTAACATTTAATCAATTAAAAACCTGTATCATTAAAAAGCCAAATAAGTCATAGGAAGAAAAGAAACAGGATTTTGAAGAGACAGACTCCAGTCTCCCAGAAGAAAGGATACTGCCATGGAAATATGAGCTAATGATGAACCCTCAACACAGGTGGGACAAAACTGGACTTTCAAGCAGAGGGAGAAGTGTGTGTCAAAGCTCTGTGGCTACAAGGCCACCATTGGTCTATGCAAATTAGAAGAAAAATACCTCCCCAACTCCTTCTGCTTCTACTAATCTAATTTTCTGAAATATCTGTGATGCAACCCTATGCTAATATACTGACTGGTCATATGTTGTCACCACGCATGATGTGAGTAGATACAATTAAGGTGTGGTATAAGTACAGCGTATACATTCAGTATCAAAGACTTAGCCAAGGTAAGAAAAGATTAAGATAGTTCAATTACTGACTACATGTGGAAACGATACTATTTGGATGCATAAAGTTCAATAAAATATCCTTAAACTGAGTTTTGCTTCTTTTTGTTTTTTAAATAATTATTGTTTTTTAAGACACATACAATAATAAAATAATAATCCACATTTTAGCCTGAGTGAATATAGGTGCATCTCATGTACGCAGGAGACAGAAGAAACCAGGAGAGGGGATTCAATCTCTTGGAAGCCACTGTATGGATTCTGGAAACCAGAATTACATTCTCCGAAAGAGCAGTGAACCCTACGACATTGAGCCGGACTTCTAGCCTGAGCTTGTTTTTATTTTGTATGTGCTTTCAGAATGCTTAAATAATGCATGGGGCAACCTTATGGTTCCTACAACATTTCTATTGAATAGAATTGGTATACTTTTTGGTAGAGTGGCCTTGGGTACACACAGCCTGGTCAACCAGAGTGGTAGGAATGGCCATAAAGGCTTGGGAAAAGATAAGTAGAACTGTCAAGGTCTCTGAAGGCCAAGGACAGCTGTGTGAGATAAGACGAGGCCATGTCCAGTCTTCTGCATCTGGACCTTTCCAAGCTGCAGTTTTCACTGTCTTCACACTGTTTCCCTTGCTTTGTCCTGTTAGTGCTTGACTGCAAAGGAAATAGTAATAGGATGATCTCTAATCAGGAGCAAACAGTTTATCATGAGAACAGGCAAGCAAGTGTGAAAAGTCCTTAAGTGGGAGGAGCCCGAGTGCTAATAATTGGGTGATGTTATTAATTGATGGGCTTGGAGAGAAAATGGGATGATTCCTATAGACTCACAGTCAGCTGTGAAACAATGTGTCAATGTGTGATTCCTGACAATGGGTTCTCAGAGCAGAGGGCAGTACACTATAAGGCTAAAGAACAGGAGAAGCAGACCAGCCCACCACTGTCCCTGAAACCCTCTCAGGGCTCCATATGGGCATGTTTCTTCTCAACAAGAGCCACACACAATTCTCTTTAGCTTGCCAGATGAATAAGGTATGTCTCTTATACCATCTCCAATCAGAGAAGAAACCAGCCAATTTTATTAGGGATTCGGGAGGAGGGGGAGAACAAAGCAGTGAATGGAGCCTTCAGAACACTGAGGAGACAAGAGATTGTTGTCTCCGAGAGACACTCACACATCCATCCCCAACAGTGTAGACAGCCATCAGCACACAGAGGAATAAGGAAAACATGGTGTATATGCACAATGGAATTTTACTCAGCCGCATAGAGAAACAAAATTATGAAAATTTTAGGGAAATGAATGGAACTGGGAAATGTTATTTTAAGTGAGGCAAGACTCAAAGATGAATGCCACATGTCCCCCCTCACATGTAGAGCCTAGCCTCTGACTTCCACATGTGTGTTTTTATGTGAGAACGAGTTGAGTTAAGGCCAGGAAACTAGAGAGGGGCACATGAGAGAGGGAAAGGCTTAAAGAATGGGCAGTGAGGAGAACAGTGGAAGACCGTGGTATGCCAGTAGCAGGGGACCAGAAGAAGGGGGGTGTCAATAAGGATGCAGGTTGGACAGTGGGATGAGGCAAAGGAACAGATGAAGAAAACCAATAAAACCATGTGTATGCAGACACCACAAGAAAATCTGCTCCTTGTATGTAAACTTAAAAATTAAATTACATGTAAAACTTCCAAATATGTTTTATTAATTCTTTGAAATTTTCAAACAATGTATCATGATCATAGTCACCTCACCTCCTCTCAGATTCACCCCCAATTACTTACCCATCCCAACTTCATCGTTTTTTTAATTAGCCCACTGACTCCAATTTGTACTGCCCAAATATTCCTGGGTTTGAGAGTAAAGGGCTGGAGAATTTTAGAATTAAAACAAAACAAAAGAGCATTTAGTAGAAATGTATTGGTGGGAATGTATACTGTGTAACCTTTATCTGGAAGGGCATGGAAAACCTCTGTAACGAGCCAAGAATGTAGACTAGCCAGTTTCAGGAACCTGTTGGCCACAAAGCGCCACCCCCACCCCCCCACCCCCCAGCTAGGTCCAAGAACAAAAAGGCAGGATATGAGCCATCTGGATGATTCTAGGGAATGGTCAGCCATAAAGTGAATAACATTGACCAGACCACATTCTTGTGCATAATGAGTGTGTAGGATGTTTTCCTTATGACCCTGACTCAACTAGGGGCTGCGTCCCTTTAGAATTTTCCACTGTTCTCTTGTTATGTTTCCTTGGTAACTCCCTCACCCCCCTAGTTTGTGGTTTTTCCCTTTAGATACCCCTGACTCCTTGTGCTTGGGGTCGAACTCCTCTGGCCTGCTAGGCTACATGTTCGACTCCAGATCTGGCTTCCCTTCCTCCCCCTGAATAAACCTCATGCTGTTGCATCAAGATCGGTCTCTCGTGAGTTATTGGGTGGTCACGTCATCCCGAGACTTGAGTGAGGGTCTCCTCAGCTCTGGGGGTCTTTCAAGAGCATCCACTGAAGTATGCTTGACCTACCAGGAGCCACACCCTGAAAGAAAACTGATTCTCCCTTCCCCAGAGGCCATTAGCTCTCCATTGCTCCCCAGTTAAGGGTGGGTTCATGCCCTCTTCCACTCCAGGCCAGAATGTTGACTGGCTTGATCGTATGCAGGTCATGTGCTGGTAGCCAGAGTTGCATGTTTATGCACACAATGTCCTTGTCACATCTAGAAGACACAGTTTCTACTGGTCTGTTTCAACCTTATTAGTAAAATATGCATGTTATTATATGTATATATTATATGTGCAATATATATTACATATATAAAATATATAATATAAAATATATAGAGAATTTTTATGTATACATATAGCTATATTGTGTGCTTTAATTCTAGAATTGACACTAAAGCCAATTCAGCTATTTAAGCTGTAATTTTGTCCTTGGAAAGGACATTTACACTTTGCTACAACACTGGAAGTTGATATTTCAACTGCTTTCATCTTATTCTCAGGAAAGGGAAGCCCTGAGAGGGTTTCTAGGCAGCCTGGGGGCACATGACTGCCAAGTTCTTAGTGGCTTCAAAACCCAGGCAGAGGCTCACACCCTTTACTATAGTCACTCACCCCACACCCCACCCCTATCCCACCCCCACCCCCGGGATCTTAGAGCTCCTAGGCTGAGCAGGAGCTTTCCTTTATTTGAAAGACAAAAAGTTATCAAGAAAAGCTAGGGCAGGAGTTGCCATCCCCTGTTGCCCTTGCTGCAGCTCTGGCAGTCCCACGTCGTGGTCGCAGTGATTGGCAAGCCCTTGAGAGGTATCTTCTTTGAGCTGTTTGCAGGCTAAATTCCAAAGACAGCAGCAAACCTTGGTGTTCTGAGCCCTGGAGAGAAAGGATTCATATCTAAAGTCTCCTTCTTTCACAGAATGGCTCCAGGATTCATGTACCGGGTCGTGACTCCACATAGCATAATGGCACTAGTGGCAGGTCCTCCTGCAAAGAGAGATTTTCATCCTGAAGCATCCTGGTATCCTGCCCATGGCAAATGCTGGAGCAAACACAAATGGTTCTGTTGTTCACTGCTAAGACTGTGGCTGGTCTTTGGGAAGGTGAAAGAAAGGGTGAGCATTGTGGAATCCGCAGAGTGTTTGGGGTCTAGGGATGGCAAGACCTGGAAGAAAATCACCATCGCTGACAGTGGGCAATTCTAAGACTTTCGACCTGCAGGGTCTTACCCACCATTCTTTGTGTAGGTCTGGAAAGCACCCCCACCCCATCCGTTCACAAGCTCCTGCAATCTCTGCTTTCCACTGATGGTCTTTGGGTTTCATATTTTCCTCATTCCCCTCCAAATCTAGCAGGATTGCAGAGTCAAGGTTATGATTATGAACTTACAACTAAATACAAAAAAAAATGAAGAGAAACACTAGAACACTGGAAATTATCTATTTTGAAGTAGTCAGCAAAATGAAAAACTGTTGTTTCTATGTATTGTTGACTCAAAACGAAAGTCATTCTAAATCCCTAAGGGGACTCACTTTCTTTCATTGAGAAATCAATACATATGATTTTAAAACATAAAGCGATATGAATGCTGTTCGCTTCTTACAAAGGACCTCATGTGGGTGGTGTGTGCACACATTGATCAGTGAGGTCACGGTACAGAGACAGCTTGCCAATATTGCATCAGAAATGAGGGCCACGCTTGCTTGACTGCTCCTGCTGGGAGGGCCACTCTAGGTGTCTCTAGGGTGGGAAAACTCTATCACGCAGACCAATCTACTGTGAGAGATGCCTGTGGGCCTCAACTCAAATCAAACAGAAGCCAAGTGGGTTGATATTGACGTCAGCCACACCACTAGCACGACAGCCAGGAGGACTAATCTGTTTGTACAGATAACCTTTGCTGTAGACCCAGCCTATGCCAACATTTAGACTGGGCCACCCTCAGCTCCTCCACCAACATGACCTCTCACCACTGCCTTTTAGGTGACCAGCTTATAATGACCTTGCTTGAATACGGCAAGAGCCAAGCCTGCAGTCTATGTATAGATGCTAAAGCAAGGCTGTGAGCCAGGGAGCCAGCTGTGTGACCACGAACTGACTAATCATGGAACCTTCTTTGGCCTCAGCTGCCTTGTCTGTAAGCTGGAAGAGTGTGCTAGCCCACCACTTCAGGAAAGGGAGCAAGGGCTGCATGGGTGGACACATAGCTATCCCAGCAGAGGCTGGTGTACAGAAAGCATAAGCTGCCATATTCACCTTCCAAAACATTCAAGAAGTTTTACCCCTCTCCTCTCCGTTCACACACCCATCAGCTTAGAATTTCAAGTCTCCGGAGACTCAATTATTTGCAATATTTCATACAAATGGAGTAATATAACATGTGGCCTTTTCCTTCAAGATGATGGAATGGAACCAGAAAGCCTTTATATTTTACAAGGCACAGAGCAGGATCCACCCCCAGCCCCCGCACCGAGTACCACAGCGTCAGCTGCCTCTCCTCGCAGTCACAGCCTCTCAGTGGGCTGACAGGAGGAGGCTCAGCCTGATTTGGAGTTACGAAACATTTTAAGCACTGAAGCTCATTCTCCATCCCACGGATTACAGCAGGCTGTCTGTCCCACCACTTCTTCCACAGAGGCCTGCAGGATGGTCCCTTAGGACAGCATCTCATTACTGGCTAATTCTGTCCCCTGCTAGGAGATGAATTCTTTCAGTTCTGCCCTTCAGGAGGGGCCTTCAGATAGAAATAAGAAATGTTTCTTCAAACCCAGGGTAGTCCCTGGCTAAGACTCCATGTGTTTACAGCATCACAGTAGTGAGCCTGGCTTTGAAACACAGTCAGGCTACCTTTTAGCCTGGAGAGTGCTATTGAATTACTTCTAGAAAGAAAAAAAAAAAAAAAACATTAAAACAAATATGCTCTTAGGTAGGCATCACGTGGCATGAAAGACATTTCAATGTCGTTCCTGATTTGAGAAGGAAAGACCAGTATGTTTATAAGTTTCTCAGAGTCTTGACACCATCTGGCATACAGTCCTGGAGGAGCTCTCTGAGTGGAGAGCTTTTGGCTACAGCTATGGTCCAGCTGAATTAAAACAACTCTCTGGCCAGTGAGCCACAGGGAGTAGCCAGGAGCAGCATAGCACTGTAGACACCATAGTCAACTACAGGTCTCATTTTAGGGAAAGTACTAGGGAAATACATTCATGGGAAATGCACTGCACCAGATCACATTATGCAATTGAAGCTTTGGGGCACCTAAGCATAATTTACTGTGAAATTTTATTTTATAGATATCTATGTGGTAAATTATGTAACTAAATAATTTTATTCAGAAGAGTATAACAAAGAGGGCACTGGATCTGGGACCCAAAATACCTAGAGCAAACCGTGGCTCAATCATTCAGTATCCTTGTACCTTAAATAAATCTTTGCTTGTTCTCCTTCCACTGTAAAATAGCATTACTCCCAGCTCTGAGTCTTGGCTGACATCTAGTTTCACCAATGAGCTGAAACTAGTTGTGACACGGCCTTAACCTCTCCCAGAGTCAGCATGAACTCCAAGAAGCGGATAGCCGGTCATGGCCCCTGCTCTTCTGGCTTGAGAATGAAGTAAAATGGCCAGCAGGGCACTGATTTCTAGCCAGTCATGAGTGTGATAAAATAGGAAGTATTTTTAATGTAGCAATGTACTAAAGAAAAACAATGTGCTTGTCCCTCTTGCTGTCTGGTTGTTGGTCACTGGGGCAGGGATGTCCTGACGCCTCTCTAGGGAAGCCACATCTTCCTGATGGTACTAAGCCTCAATCTTAAGCTGGTCAAATCTTTGAGCAGCCCAGAGGAATAACAGGCAGAGAAATGAACAAGCACTGTTTGCTGCGTGTACCTGAGTGAGAGAGACTGATTATAATGTGGGGAATTTTGGGGGGTCACACACTGGCCCCAGAGAAGGTTGTTTTGTTATCAGAGTAGACTCAGCCTCTGGCCAATGGTGAAGACTCCTACTGCTCTGTGGTGTCTAGGGTTACAGGTGTCCTCAGAGCCATTGGGATTTCTTTCTTCTAGGTCAGTCTTTTTTATCAAAGGACTTCATGGTCTCTGGACACTCGGAGAGGTCATATTACACTGTGGTTCCATCTGAAAGGAATATCGAGATCTGGAAACTATACCCACTCATATAGCTTCATAGAAATTAGGTTACAATACACAAAGAAAAAATTCAAGAACGGGCCTACAAATTGACCAGTTTACATACATGCATATTTGGACTCCCTTTTCCAATCAACACAGTTTGCGTTTCCAATTTAGAAAGGGTGATCCGCACCAACAGAACCGGTGAAATAAAACCACTTAGGTTCCCTTTCTATCATTGGGCTTTTTGTTTTGTTTTGTTTTGTTTTTAAACTGGAGTTTGTTTCCCAATCCATTTGAACAAAGTGAGAGACATCAGCTTTCATTGTAGCCAAAATATTTTTCAGGAGCTGATGAAAAAAAAAGTCATCATGAGGTAAGATAACAGGGTACACACGATGTCATCACAAGGTCAAGTAGAGTTGAAGCTAAACAAACTGCTCTGTCGGTGGCCTGGGCTGAGCACCCCGTGGCTTTGCCTACAGGATATAGAATTCTTAATCTTATACTCAAAGGCTCAAAAATGAAAATCTCAACTTTCTTGCTTGTGTTCCTAAATTTGGATCTCCACACCTACTTCGTGCCAACTCTAACACTGGATTCATGGCCGCAGGCAGAAAAGCTCAAAGTTTCCCTGCGGGGCTTGTGGTGGGGTCGCATGCTTCATTCATAGTGAGACAGGATTTGTGGCGTTTTTACATAAACTGGTATGCACTTTGCAAAAAGAATCAAGGGAAACTTTTTTTTTTTAAATTAAGCATTCCAATAGTCAATAGAGCAAAGGCGCAAAGTGTCTGTTAAAGAGATGTTTACAAACTGTCCTCACTGCTTGCTATTTATTTTAATCTTTTTCCTAGACCCAGAGTGGGGTGAGGATGCCTGTTTACGTTACATGGGAGTGATTCCACGTTGTCATTGTGAGTGCTTTCAAGAGACACAGCATCTGTAATTTGGAGCTAGGCTGGATGCCTGCATGCCTGTCTTCCTGCTGAGCTCACAGATGGCACTTCTTGTTTTCTATAGCAAAGAATGCAGAACAAGAGGACAAGGGAGCAGACACCACTCAGTCTTGGTAGATCTATTGAGATACTAGGCTCTCAGCCTTGGACGCCTGCCCTGTGGAACCAGCTAATTCTCCCTTCAGTGGGATTCTCAGCACACTGGAGGCTTGTCAGTCCATCTCTGTCTCTTCTTCCAGGATGCCAATAGCAATCCATTTGTCATTAAAAACAATTTTTTCAAACGTCTTCAGACATTTTCAGATAGTCTAGGGGACCAAACTACTTTTGTTTGACAACTATTGCAGGAGTGAGGTACACGAGTCAACCAGAGGATGGGGGAAAAAAATCACATTTTAAGGCTAGTGAGATGGTTCAGTGGATAAGGACGCTGTACAGCCCTGACACCGAGATTAGTTCTCAGAACACAGAATGGAAAAAGAGAGCTGACTTCTGAAATTTAGTTCCTGGGCTCCACACATGGTCCATGATACACAAACTCCCACACTCCAACTCCCAAATACACCTCTCTCCCTCTCTCTCTCTCTCTCTCTCTCTCTCTCACACACACACACACACACACACACACACACACACACATACACACACACATGTTCTCTCTCTCACACACACACACATTCTCTCTCTCTAACACACACACACATTCTCTCTCTCTCTCTCTCTCACACACACACACACACACACACACACACACACACACACGTTCTCTCTCTCTCTAACACACACACACGTTTTTTCTCTCTCTCTCTCACACACACACGTTCTCTCTCTCTCTCTCTCTCTCTCTCTCTCACACACACACACACACACACACACACACACACACACACACACACTCACACATTTTGCATTTAGACAGATGGCAGAAAGCCAGGGTGGTTTGAGCAGAACGCTAGCAGCTCTTCTCCCAGTCTGTAAACACAGCAGTCTGGTTCTGCAAGTTCCTGATTTACCTGAAAGGTAGAGAGTTTTCTAGTTGAAAAATCAACAGAATCCTAACTGACTGCTAGACTAAAAAATAACACTGGTCCAAATAATATTGGGGGTATTCTAGAACATGTCAATGATAGAAATTGGATGGGAAACTGACTTCTTGACATTTCCATGCCAATCCCATCAAATCCATGACTGCTTTGTGCCTTCCAACCCTCTGCCACTCATTACATGGACACTTGTGTTTCACAATGCGCCTTACAGATGCAGTAGATGAGATTCTGGATCTATATGTTTGGACAAGTCGAAGGGCCTCTTTTCACCATCTCTGCCCATCCAGCACACAGGCACACACATACTTCGGAGAGCTTTATTAATCTATATTTCTATCTTCTCTATAGCTATAAACTTTAACTGTGGTCATAGCTTGGTTTTGCTGCTCTTGTTGCTTTGTTCATTTGGCTGTTTGGGGGGTATTTTGTGTGTTTTACTTGAAACAAGAACTCGAAGTGTAGCCCAGGTTGATCTCAAACGCATAGCAACAACCCTGTACTTCAGCTTCCAATTTCTGTAGCAGCTGGTTAAATGAGTCAGGAATCTTTCTCTTCAAAGAGCTCTTCAGACAGAAGCTAAGCTTGTGAGACCTCATATTTCTCCTCCTGAAGGGGTATTCTTAGAGCAGACTCTGAAACCACCAACAGAAAGGGGCATTTAACAATGAAAAGCATAGTTATTAAAGGCAACAGAAAACGTAATAATATGAGCATTTTAAGGTCAAAATGACTACCTTTGTACATAGTAAATTCTCAATTAGCTTCAGGGGGAGGGGAAACAGTTCTCAGAGACACACAGAGACTAATACTGTATGAAAAAAACAACTCTTTCCAGCTTTTCAAGTTCAAAAAACTCCCGTCATGAAAAATTCTGCTTATTTCATGTCTATAATCTATCTCCCCTAACTTCAGTTTAATGCCTTCAGCAAATATCAATTCTTTACTATAAGGAGTCATTTCTTAACTTTAAACTATACAAATACTCCACTGCATTCTTCTCTTGCCAATCCAGAACCAGCTTGTTTGTGGAAGCTTCCATAGTCCCAATATGGCTGCCCTCAATGAGTCAAATTAGTCCTTGAGGGTATGTGTGGTTCCTCTCTGCAGACATTGTTCTTGCCAGACAGGAATCTTCTTTAAATATACCGTTTTGTTATTTTAACTTAGTTTCAAATGTCTCCTGAGGCCCTAGATAAAACACTTCAGGATTTATGGTGGAGCTGGACCAGATCATGGTCTTCACTCTGAATTCTCCTTGAGCCATTTCAGTAAATTGGTTACAAATGACAGATTCCTCAAACACAAGACAGTTCCCCCTGTGTGCTCTAATTTCTGTGTATAGGACATGTGCTGAAGAGTGAATTGCAGATTTTTTTCTTTATAAAAATGTTCATTATGAACTGGAGTCTAAACAGATCCTTTGTAGAAATAATAGCTTTTTAGAGTACAATGCTTGAATTTATGTATCAACCCAATATTTGGTCAAGCAGTATTCTAGATGTTTGAGAATAAAATTAATATCGAACCAAGTATGTTAAGTAAAACAGGCAGACCTGTACAGTGTGGGTGTTCTGCAGTTGAAAATCTGAATGAAGCCAGAGGCTGATGTTCCCCAAGGCATCTGCATTTGGGTTAGAGTGCCTACCCCACTGCTTTCACAGTAGGCTGAGGACCTTTGGATTTGAACGGAGACACCGTGGTCCAGCTTTTGAACTTGCCAACCTCCACCATGGCAGGATAAACAAATCCCTTATAAAACCTGTCCTCTCCTCCAGACATGGATGCTGTAGATTAAACACAAATGTAGTAAGACCTGTTACAAGCTCATCTCTAAACAAGGTAATTCACTGAGCTGAGTTAGCTGCAGAAGGTGGAATATCAGCATGTAGGATTAGCCATAGATGCTTGGATCGAGCCTGTATGACAGGGGGAAAATAGTCCCCAGGCCTAGGGGCCTACAGGAGTAGTGGTGGGCCCAGGTCTCGTGGTAGGTATGTGAAGCATAGACAATGGGAAGGGGGCATTTTTAAGGAAACAAAATGAAATGACAAAAAAGTCAGAAATGCACATTATTATAAACATATTGTTAAGGGATTTGTCATGGTCTAGCCAAGGTTGCCTATTGTGAGGGTGCTCAGAGATTTTACTCACTATAAAGGAAGTCTGCTTCCAGGTAAATTCGACCAAGTGGACCCACAGTTCGAAGTTTCTGGCTTGATGTTTGCCAAGCTTCAGGGGTGCCAGGAGACACAGGAAACAGGAGGGTGGCAAGGGTTGCTGATAAATTCCAATAATTACCTTTTGAAATTCTGTCCAGACTTAAACAAATTAACATAGACCCTTCTGGAATAAAACTAGTAAAAAATAAAAGTGGTGTGTGCGTTTTTTACAAAGAAAAAATAAATAGCTCTAACAAATATAGTGTGGTTAGTGACCCAGGTGAAATACAGGTTTTTTACTATTTTGTCTGATTGTAAATGTCTAGGGGTTTATCCCAGAATCTCATTTCACAGCAGAGACAGAGACTAAAATGAGACCACTTTCACAGGTTCAAACATAGCCATTCATACTATGAGGTGTCAAATGTGGGCTGTGGGCTAGCAAAGCCAGGTTCTGGCTTTCAGTCCTTGCAATAAGGAGAATGGGTTGGTTTTCTAGAACATCTTAGAGGCTAATAAATACATTTATCCAAACTCAAAACTCATTTTAAGTTTGGTTTAACCTGAAGCTACCACGGACTAAATTCAGGCTAAAACTGAATGTATATGTCTTTCCAGAAGCAGGATGTTTCCATATGTTGTGTTGTACATGTGTAAGCACAAGTTTGTAACATTCACATGTGTGTTATGTGCGTGTGTGTGTTTAATCCAGGCTGAATGTGGTGGTGTGAAAATATTTGTTTCACCCTTTGCTGTGGCCCTATCTATTCTCCCTAGTTCTGTGTCTTCTTTTCAAACATCAGAATCTCAGTTGTGACCAAAGGGCTCATGAACACTAAAGTCAATTATGGCTTCTGCCTGTACTCCTTCCAAAGACATGGCGTTCTAAGACAAAAAAAAAATGAGAACATGATCTATCCCAATGGAACTACTTCCTGTGTTCTATTTGCAAAAAGGAAAACTAATGAACCCCGATATTCCCTGCGATTGGCCAACCGGTGGAACCAAAACTACAGAAATACAGAGCAGTTGGGTCCTACCTGCTTAGGAGGGTGTGACCTGATAAAGGCTAAACTGAGGAAAGAGCCACTGTTGACAAATGGTGTGTGCCTCTCACCTGAACCTCAGTGGACAAACCCAGACTCTGGAAGGTGGCCAGGCTTCTGGATTCCGTGCTCTCGTCTCTGTGCAGGTGCTTGTTTAACTTGCTCAGCCTCACAGAAACCTTCAGGAGAAAACCAAGTATACAGGGTAAGAAATCCAAGAAATGGGAAGACAGACACAAATAAAATAAGTGGCAGTAAGAACCAGCCCAAGGATGCAGAGACTCCGTTAGGATGCCCCTCTCTTGAGGACCATTGCTGTATGCTACCAGCAGGACCCAGCCCTGCTCCTGATTCAATAACATGTACTAGACTTATATGAAATGGGGACACATTGTTATTGCTGTAATGATTATTTATGAGTTTCTTTCTACATCAACAATGCAGAGAAATTTGTATTAAAAGATTAGATCGGCACTGTTCAATTACAATAGATCCTAACTCACATGACTATTTGAGTTAAAATTAATTAAAGATTAGATTTTTTTCAGTCCCACTATCCATATTTTTAAAATTAGCTAATGGTTACTTATCTGACAGTGCAGATGTAGAATATTTTTACAGGACTAGAACATTCTGTTGAGGAGTACTTCTTTAACTTCTGTGATTCATGTGTGCAAGTCCAATGAATGTGGAAAATCACAAATGCCAAAAATCCCACTGGAAACCACAGAGACTGATTTATATTCATTCTTAATAACTTGGAAAGGAGAACTTTAGCACCACCCCTCCCCCACAGCCCAGCAATATTGTATTATAACAGCCCAAACCATCACAATTTTCCAAGAGGTTCCCAAGCAGCAGTGGTCCATCTATGATACATAAACAGCAGGCCTCTGGGATTCACTGAAAGCTCATCCTCTATCAAAATTAAACTTCGCCTGCTTCTCTGAAGACTTCCCACTTCATCTTAGCCGAAAGGCCACAAAGGAAATCTAATGGCATTTATTTTAGTTCATTCTCAAGAAGCCACTGAAAGTTCAAATGTGCCATAGTAGACATGATGAATGAACCAGAAGACAGCTGTCTGATGAGACTGATTGTGATTCCATCAACCACTTCCTGTGCAAACTTCATAATACAAAGATCACTTCTTTAGAGTTCAACAAGTTCTCTAGAAACTTCTAAGTATTGTTCCAGGTCCTTGGGGATCCCAGGCACCCTGGGTGGCTTTACCAAGTCACATTCTCCTTGTATCATTTCTGTATGTGACAGCCATTCGTGAGGGCAAGGGTCAAGGGCAAAGAGAGGCATTCTCTGCAAATCTTACACTATCTGGGCCTTAAAGGGGCCCTCTTGGCACCAGTCTGCTAAATTTTCAGATCTCCAAGTTAAAACAAAGTGTTCCAAAATATGCCTATTTGTTGTGGACTTGATCTAACACTTGTGTTATGTTAATTGGGTCCCCAAAATTGCACGAGAATCTGCATGTAGGATGCTGAGGGTCCCTGTCCCCAGTTGGTTTTGATAGGTAAGTAAATTTGCTGGAGGCCAGTGACTGGGCAGGGAGACAAAGGTGGGACTTTAGGATTCCCAGACAAGGAACCAAGGGAGGAGTAAGAAGGTAGAGCTGCCATGCCTGGAAAGGAGCAAAGACCAGGCCTGAGAGGTGCAGAGGAGAGCACAGTCATCATGAGAGTCAGGGGTCATGGCCCCAGGGGGTTCCCCGACTGGGTCTAGGGCTACAAAGATGAATAAAGATTTTATTAATATATCAGGGATATTGGAGGGAAGGTGTTAGCTACGTGGAGGTTTGAGGGAGTGGACCAGCCATTAATCTGTCTAAGGCATATTAAAATATAAGTGTGTGTGTGTGTGTGTGTGTGTGTGTGTGTGTGTGTGTGTGTGTCTTCCATTCAGGAACCCAGAATATTGGGGCGAGTATGGAGTAAAACACGTCACCACCATAAGATCGATTTGAGTAGCGTTAGTTGGCAACTACAGCACGTATTCACCACACCCTTTCATTTCCAAGCTCTCTTCTCATCCCTAGCCTGGCTTGGGAACACTTCCCCTATCTAAGGAGATAGAAGGAAACAGAAACAAGCCTGGGGTTGGACACAGCATTCTGCTGGGACTCTGTCTTGCACACAGCCATGTCCCTCTTAGAAAATGAAAACACACATTTTGCTCTCCGGCACAGTTTTGATCAATTCTCCAAATCTCCCATCCAACTGAAACATTCTCATACAAAGGAAAGAACATGCCTGTTAATTTCCCATTTATTATCTCAGCACAAAAAAACACCTGTCCAGTGACTAGGCCTTCAAACATTCACACTACTACAGCAGCTTGGTTTGAACAGTCTATCAAATTGTTCCAATACCTGAGTCACTTTCTATCCCATAGAGGCCACAGAGAAGCAGCCAGCCTTCACTCTGAAGGGCAAGTCAGCATATCAACCAAACCTGCGCTCTAGTAATGTAGTTTTCTCCTAAAAAATGAATCCATCTCTCTTCTGGTTCCAGGCGCTGCGGGAGCCGCGGGTTACCATGCAGACATGGCCAAGTCCAAGAACCACACCACACACAACCAGTCCCACAAATGGCACAGAAATGGCATCAGGAAACCCTGATCACCAAGATACGAATCTCTTAAGGGGTTGACACCAAGTTCCTAAGGAACATGTACTTTGCCAAGAAGCACAGCAAGGAAGGCCTGAAGAAGATGCAGGCCAACAATGCAAAGGCAGTGAGAGCATGTGCAGAGGCCATCAAGGCCCTTGTGACACCTAAGCCATCAAGACCAAGATGCCAAAGGCCCCCAGATGCAAACCCAACCATCTTGACTTCATTGCTTTTCCCAAGCTTGAGAAGCAGATTCAAAGCTACATGGCCAAGGCTCTGCCAACGAGAGCCCAGAGTTCAAACCAAGGCTGCAGCCCCAGCTAAGGCCCAGGTTGCAGCCCCAGCTCAGGCACAAAGGTGCCCAGGCCCCTGTGAAGGCCCCATAGAAAAGAATCCTGCCAATGTGAATACAGACAAACCTGGAATGACGACAGTACAGTGGTTGGGCCAAACACACCTGTGTTTCCCATTTGTGAGCACCTGCTGACTAATACCTCCGTGTTTTGCCATGATGACCTGCAAACTTCTTTACCGTAATATTTTAACCTGGTCCCTCCCTGCAGTGATGCAAGTGTCTGTGTTTTAATCTGCCCCAACAGTGCATAAACAGTGGTACCCTGGAGCAGCTTGTATCTGCTGCTGTGAGCTGACAGTTAGATAGCCTCTCCTCCAAATCTCTGCCCAGTAATTCACACTTGGGACTTAGAATCAGCCTGATAAAAGTATTTGCAAGACAGAAAAGTTCAAACAGCATAAAGCAGGGGACCCAACCTTTCTTCTTCCACAGAGCCTGCTTCTAAACATGTCCCGTCAAGTAGCAGGACGCACACATCTGTTCCTATTTCACTTTTACTCTTTAGCTCTCCCAGCTTAACCACCAGCAAAATAACCACCAGCAAAAATTCCAAGAACACATATGTAGCAAGGATTCAAAAGTCACAAGAGCCCACTGAGAGGTCCATGACAGAGGTCTGGATCCCTTCTGCATAGAGTAGACAGAAGGAGACATGGTGTGTAGGTTCTGAGACACACAGTAAATCTGTGTCTAATACAAGAAGGCCAATGTCCTTACAGTGAGAGTCAGTATCAGTCAGAGCCCAACAGACAGTGTTCACTGAGGATAGTGTAATGAAAGTTATGGGCAGCTTCAAGGGAGACAAAGGTGGTGACACATCTAGAGACCAGCAACCCGGGGTCTATAGGACCAAACTGGGAGATATACAGAGTCAACCACCAAGAGCTCTAACAGAGAATGTTCCAAACTGTGATAAGCCAAGACCCAGAGAAGCAAGAGAAGAGCAAGACCCAGACATCTCTCTTTGCCTGCCACCTAGGAGCAGCCAACCAGAGAGTGCACACTCAGGTGATGCAGGCATCGAGGTCAGCTCTCGGGACACAGGACGGGAGAACACCAGAGGACAACAGAAGCAGAGAGAGCAGCCCACCCAGGCTCGCTTTCCTTTAGTCTGGATTCGCTCTTCCTCCTGTGTGCAGCTTCAAGAGGAGTCAAATGACTCTGCTGTGCATCTGCTGCTTTGACTTGGTTGAGGCCAGCCTGCCGTGCCTGCAAATTCAAGCAGCGCTCAAGTGCAAAACACTTTTATAATGTATATAGAAAGCCCATACAGATTAGAAAATAGACTAGCAGTGTGGAAATAGATCATCTTTAACAGGCAAAAATGAAACTTGGAGATATGTTTCTTTTGAACAGAACAGCACTATCATTATAATAATTCTGCAGACAGTAGACAGCTAAGCTGGGGGATGCCTGGTGGCTCAGTTTGATTGTGTTATGCATGTTCTCTTAATCTGGTCACTCCACAGCTTTCACTGAGAAAGTACACCATTTCTACTTTCTATCTATACTACAGAGATAGAGAAATGCATTTTAAGATTGTAAGAGTTAGCCAGGCATAGTGGGGTACACTTTTAATCCCAGCACTGTGGAGGCAGGCGCAGGTGGATCTCAGTGAGCTTGAGGCCAGCTTGGTCTACACAGTGAGTTCCAAGATAGCCAAAACTACATAGTGAAACCCTGTTTCAAACGGGGGGGGGGGGGGAGAGATTGTAAAAGTTGATGTTATGAGATACATAGTAAAAATTATAATAGCAGTCACTCCCACCTAGGAGGCGTTATGTAAGAGGCAGCGTCTCTATCATGGTTTAGCCAGTGTAATTGTTGGTTAGGGCTGCCATAAGAAACTGCCACCCACTGGGTGGCTTAAACAGCATACATCCCTTCCTCCCAGTTCTGAAGCCAAGAGACCAAAACTTCCCTTTCCCTGATGGTGAAGGCATCTTGCTCAGCTAGCTCCTATGAACCACTTAGATACGGTTTCACCTTGTTTTCTGAGTAACAATGTAGCAAAGAGCTACATTTAAACAAACAGGGCTTAGAGAAAGGTCATTAGGTCATTGGAGAAGTGTTCTCAGAAGGAATCCGTGCATTTCTCCTTGTGAGACCCCTGTCCTCACCGTTCATTCCCTCTCTGTCCCACCATGGTGAACCCATCTTCCAAGAGAACATCTCTGGAGCTGAGCAGAAACCAGCATCTTGACATAATACAGGAGTCTTTTTAAAGTCCCCACCTTGAGCGTTTTGTTACAGTAACTGAGAACAGACAAATGCACTGGCAGGCAGCTGCTTCCTCCAGGGTCTTCCCCCTGCATCTTCCTACATCTTAATCTCCAATTCTCTCAGAGGCATGAGTCATATTTGTCAGAGTCTACTCTTTTGGACCTATTGTCTTTGTCATGTCTTAGAAGACTGCCTCAAACGCACTTACATTCTGGAATGCTGAGGGTTTGGCCTCAATGTAAAAATTCTGTGGAATGTTCATACTGCTTCTCCCCTGCCGTGCATCATGCCACAGGGACCTCGAGGTGCGTGTCTGGTGGCTTTACCATTGACCTTCCTTAGCTTCTCCCTGCTCTAAATGGATCATTCCTTGGCTCCTTTCTTCTGGCTTTTGCTTTCTACTTTCACATGCCCAGCCAAATCACCTGATTAATTCTAGTTGAAAAGGAATCTGACTCTTTCATCGTACGGGGCTATCAGTCTCCCCGGTCACACGAGCTTTCTCAAGACGATGCCAACGCTGAGACAGGACTAGAATGCAGTAATTCCAAATATCTTTAAGGCCAGAAATAGGGGTGGCTGAGAAAGGAGGATGCTTCGTGCTCTGCCTCAGATGAAGAGGAAGCAGTAGAAGGGCCCAGCGCAGGGTGAGCACATGACAAGAGCGGCTGCATCCTTGCTAGTTCCTCGTGTACTGAAGCAGGTACGTCACACACCATCTCTGCCCCAGACTTCAATGGCCTTTGTCTTGGTTCAGAGTCCCTGAAAGTCTTGCCCTACAGACTTCCAATGTGATTTTATGAAAGCTTTTGAAACAACAAACTCTCCAATTTCCCTTAAACAACTTTAACAAATTTTAACAAATGTTCTTAAGGTGAAAAAAAAAATCTTTCCTTAAAGTCATGGTTTTAGATCTGGGGTCCACAGACTAGAATGCTGCCTGTCTTCTAGACAACCCTCAGAGTGAGTTTCCTTCTATCAAACAGGTGAGAACATTTTAAACAGGAGTTCCTGACTCATGAAACTCCAATGGTGGAACGTTATCAAGAAATGAAGTTAGTGATGCAGAGCCCTGGCCCTAAGCCTCCATGTTTTCTGTCTGCTCTCTCATGGCAGCAAGAACATATGGTCACAAGGCACACAAAGCCTAAAACATTTACTCTCTGGCCTTTCACAGAAAAGGTCTGCGAAGCCTCATCTAGGTCAATAGCAAGTCTACCCTCCCCTCAGACACTCCCTCCTCTTGTTATTGCTTCAGTCACTGGGTCTACCCATCAATGGCCAGAGCAGTGTCATCTCCAGGGCACCAGAATCACCACTGGGTTTGCCTGGAATTCTCTGGTCCTGATCACTACTGCTGACTTCCTTCTCCTAGGGACTTAGTTCTAAAACTCAAATCTCCCAAGAGGCTTTTTTTTTGGAGGGGGCACTCCCTAAAGCCACTCTCCAGTCCATGGAACTTCAGTAGTCTTCCTCCAGTTACATACACACATGCCAAGGTGTTTAAGCAAATTGTAACTTTTGAGCTGTTGGAAACAAAATAATTCACTGGGATGTGTATGTGGGAGAGGGAAGGTTATATGGTCATGTGTGTGTGTATATGTGTGGGCATCTATGTGGAGGTCAGAGGTCAATGTTACATGTTTTCTTCAATCACTCTCTACCTTGTCTTTTAGAGACAGAATCTCTTCTGAACCTAGAGCTTATGAATTCCATTGGGCTTGAGGGATCCTCCTATCTCCACCTCACAAGCACTGGGATTGCAGGTGTACACCACCCCGAGCAGCCTTTCCTTGGATGCTGAAGGCACAGTCTCGGGGCTCATGCTGACACACCTGGCTTCACCAACTGAGTCACCCTCCCAGCCCCAATTTTAACTTTAAAAAAAAAAAGATCCATAACATAGCTTCTTAATTTGATTTTTAAAAGTGATTGTCTATTGAGTAAATCTTGGAAATGTTCGGAGATTGCAAAGCAGAAGAGAAAATTCAAATAACTATAGAAAATTCATCAATGCACATGAGAGAGAGAGCAACAGGAAAGTGCACTAGTATATAGAGCTGGCCTAGAACATGAGCATCCTGAGGAGAATTGCCATCTTTGAAGCAGAGAGAAAGAGCTCAGCAGACTTCTAGAATTAACTAGAATCTTGGTTTTGAACTTTCTGGCCTCAAGAACCAGGACCAATAACTTCTGTCATGTATAAACGTCTCAGCTAAGAACTTTTGTTAGAGCAGCCCAAATAGAGTACGACGTGCAGCAGTGGAATGGTGGGCATTTCCTCTCTGGGGCTTCTCTCTCTCTCCGGGTTGACTTGTAGGCTCTGAAATAGGAGGGCCTGGAGGTCACTCAGAACTTTAGCAAAACAGTTTGTGTTTCACAAGCAGAACTGCGTGGAGAATGCATTCACCCTGAGGGATGTAGCCCTCAGCTGAACTGTTCTCTTTATTTCTTCTTGAGGATTTTTTTTTCAAGGAAGGACTTTGTCTTAAACAGAAAAGGAAACTCCAAATCATGAGAATATTCCAAAACTTAGTTCAAGTATAAATACTCACTACTACTTCAAGTTCCCTCTTAATGTTTCATTGTTTGTCAAAAGACAGGACCTGTACAACAGGAGTGGGGCCGCAGGGTATTTTATTGCAGTTTCTCTCAAGGCTTTGAAGACTTTGAAGGGCCGCCACTCTGACCTGTGTTTCATACAGTGGAGACCAGGATGTTAACTGAAAACCACTTGCCATCTTTGCCATTAGCCCAATGCAAAAGACAAAGCCATAGGGAGAGACAGAGAATTCAATTTTCCTGCTCACTGTTTGTATTTACTGGTTTTCACTTTTTATTAAAGCATAGTGCACGTAGAAGTCAATGGCTCTGAGATGCCCTGTTCAGAAAAAGTTGAATTCAGTCAGATGGAATGTTTCAACCGTCCTTCCAAGCATTCTCAAATGCCTGTTCATCCCCAGGAGTGGCTAGGTCTGGAGTGAATGCCACAGAGCCTGTTCAAAACTTGTCTGCACAAAAATGTAGGTGACAGAGCAGTGAGGCGAGGCTCAATCTTCAGCTCCAGAGAGCCGTGAGTGATTGACGGGAACCACCACCCACCACTTGGCCTGTTTGTGTTTGTGACCCACAGGGAGATGTTCGGGGATGAAGATGGTGGAGGCAGGTTTCTTAGAGCTTCTCCATGCTAGCATCGATCTTGTATGTGCTCAGTTGTCCAAATGCTCTGGGCCTGTTCAGGTTTAAAAAAAAAAAAGTTAAAACAGCTTGAAGGGCAAGAATTGAACACATTAGACGTCATATAGGGCAAACAGAAAACAAAAGCTATACTTGTAATAATTAGAATTTTGACTACATTATGGTGTGCATGTGTATTACATTCTTGATTAGCAGCAGCGAGTTCTCTTAAGGTTTACCTGTCTCTAGACTCAGTCATTAATCTACCAGACTTGGTGCCATATTTGTCACCAACACACTGACATTTTTGTATATGTGTATATATAGCACAAATATACAATATGCACTTCTATGTAACTCTGGTTTCCCTCTGGGACACTTTTAATAAACCAAACTAGGTTGTCATGGTTCATTCTTTTGCCTCACTATTGGTCGTGAGCAACCAAAGTTCGACCTCTCTAAGAACTTTGACATTCACTCTCTCCTCTCTGCCCTCCCTACTGTTCCCAAACTCTCTCTCTTTCCTAAAGGGACAGCTCTGGCCTCACATGGTCTTTGGGCTTGGCTCACACAGTGTTTGGCACCCATGCTGTGTATTTTGGTACAAATTCTTGTTTAATTTAGAAGGACATATGGCTGCCCAGGTATAACATGAGGTAGCAGCGGAATGCAAAAGTGATTGAGCATGCATCCCTCCTAGCAGGACAACCTGCCAGGAATCACCACTGCAGAATAGGTTCAGCTGAGCTAAGATATTGCATCTCCAGGTGGCCTGTGATAAACAGGAATGTATTATCTGAGGTAAGAATTCTCACTCCTGTTCATATACTTTGCCAACTCTTGAGATTGGGAGAAAATAGAACAGAGCTGAGTTTCACAGGTGAGCAGATTCAAGGAGATGTGTAGCTTAAGGCCCTTGCCATGAGAAGACCAAGGAAGGAAGCACAGCAGCAAATGTAGCTTAGGCTGCGCCTCTAATGCCAGACACATCATGAGAAATAAACAAACGATAATTTGCGTGTGAGTAACAAACAGGAGAGGCTGTGCCTCCTCTCTCGCTGGCTATGTTTCCTCACTCTGCTTACCTTATGAGCAGTGGATCTTATCCTAGGTGATAATCTAATAAATCTCTGTGTTAGATTTCCTGAAATTTTGTAACTGTGGGTATGGATGTGTTCCTCTGGAAAGGGCATTTTCCATGA